>JAWNNB010000590.1:0-179277 GCA_035043285.1 Drosophila subsilvestris
ATTTATTTAATTAATTTCACTTAATTATTTAGAGTACATCCCTAACTAAGTATTACTGCTGGGTGGGGACGTCTCTTCGCCGGAGTCGTGTATGGCTAGTGTGCCAAGTTAAAGACTGCGCAAGGGCCTGTAGCTTGTCCTGATACTTTGCTTTCACCTTGGCAATTTCATTTTTAACTGATCCTACATTTAAGTCTTTATGGATATATTCACTCCGTATGTACCATGGCGCCCCAGTGATAGTTGTTAGTATCTTCGATTGAGCTCTCTGGATTATTTCTAAGTTACTAGCGCAAGCATTTCCCCATAGCTCGGAGCCGTATGTCCAGATGGGTTTGAAAACTGCATTGTACAAAAGTACTTTGTACTCCAGTTCTAGTGGTGAACGGGTGTTTATTATCCAATGTAGATTACTAGCATTAAATTTAAGTAGGGGAATGCTGGGCAGCATGAAGAATTAATGGATAGGGTGAATAGTTTAAGCAGGGGTCCACACAGAGCGTCGGCACAGTACCTGAGTACACAGCCGGGAACTCCGTCAGGACCTGGTGAAAACACCGGCTTAACTAGTCGAAGATCATGAAGCAGTGAACTTTCATTTAACAAGTGCCATTCGCCCTTGGTAAACTGTATGGATACTGCTGACCAGAGTAGCTTTCATGGGAATAGGTCGTTCGGTTGTTTTTATAGCATTGAGCGTAACGAACGGAGAAATTTGACCGAGCTAATCCATAGCGGGAGAGAGAATTCGGAGAACCAACTTCTTGAAATTTTGTATATAGTCTTGATTTTAAGTTTTTTAGACTTGATAGCTCTTTGGCAAACCAAGGAGGCTTTCCAGATCTAACCGGACAAGTAAGTGGGATACAAGAATTAAAAAGTGTGTCAAGTACATTGTAAAATATGTTTGTGCCTTTCATAACACCAGTGCACAAATACAGAGCTGACCAATCAAAATCCTTAATGAGGTTATCAAGCTTCGTAAACTCGGCTTTACGAGAGCAACGGACACGTTCAAATAGCCTACCCGTTCGATCCAATATAGTAGGCCCAATATCGACCGACACTTCGAATGTAGGATGGTAGGAGTCTTCAGGTATAGTGAGGACTCGGACCTTCAGGAAGGACTCGGGTTAGCAACGCTATGGTCGGATCCGACACAAAGGACAGATCAAGCAATAGACCCAAGGAATTTTTCACATGGTTGACTTGAGACAGGGATGGGTCCAACAAGCCGTCATATGGTCTTTATCTGATAGCGAGGAAGAAACAGTTTTTAAAGCGGACAAGTAATGCTCGTATATTAATATATCCGAGCAAGGTGGAATATACGAGCAAGTAATGAAAATGGAAAAGCCTGGGAGAAACAGTTTTTTCGAGCCTGGACTATGAAATGTTCCAACATAAAGTTTGAGTCCACTGCACTGAGGACCCCTCCTCCACGTCGAGACGAACGGTCATTTCTAAAGATTGTGTACCAACCTGACAAAACTTCGGAACTAAAGATGTCCGGCTTTGACCAGGTCTCGGTAAACACAATAACGTGGGACGAGATCGCGAGACTCTCAAGAAAAAGAGTGCTGAGCTTACTACGCAAGCCTCTAGCATTCTGGTAAGAAACTAAAAGAGAGGAAGTTAGTTTTTTGAATGGGTGGAAGTAGAGCGGGACGATGAGGGTGGAGATGGAGCACTGGTCTGACTACTAGGAAGAGTTATGGGAGGCCTATTATTCTTCTTAGCCTTGTATTCACCACCAAATGCTCCGGCCAAAATATGGCAGAGCAAATGGTGGCGAAATGAGTTGGGGAAACGCTTATTTTGAAGGAAGCTATCTCCCTCGTTTAAGAGAAATTAAACTTCTCCACCTTTAAGCCATCGGGTTTTTATTTCGCTTTGAATAAAATCAGTTACATCGTTAGATATAAGTTCAGGGGAAAGCCGTGATACAAAAACTTTCCGCTTTGGTAAGACTCCCACCAGCGGTTTTGAAACCACAGGTCTGGGACCTGTGATGGCAATATCCGGTGGTCCGGGACGTCTATTAGCTGGTGGGAGCGAGACTGACTAGATTAACTAGAGTTGGGGCGGACTCGACGGACACGGACGATACAGACATTTCTAACTGCATACTCTCCGAAGTGATGCATTTTTAATTAATTAATTAAATAAGTTTTCTTTTTACCCAATTATTAGGCACGCACCCGCGGTTAAGGATTGATTTTAAGTTAAAGATAGTTAGGCAGTTAATTTGAAAACAAAACACCGGCTGTTTAAGTAAAATATAACGAAAAATGCGGAGCGCAACACAAAAACACATCTGGTCACTACGAAAGACAACGAACGCCTGATGCCTTTGATGCTGCATTATTCCTGCAGTGCACAATGGTCCCAAATCCGTCCCCCACCGTCAGTTGCTTCCCCCACCTCCTCTGGCGTTGCTGACGATGTTTATTCTCTTTCTCGCTCGCACACACTCTGCCCTGTGCAATGCGCGAGCAACCCCTTCGCGGAGGAGATGTAGAATCTAAATGGTAGATGTAGAATATTTGTTCTAGATGTATTATCTACATTTTACATGTAGATGTAGTTAACAAATGTAGCAAAAAAATGAAAAATGTAAAATTTTTAAATTTTTTTAAATTTCAATTAAAAGCTCACAAGTTTATATACTGACTGAGTACGGGTATAAAAGTAGAGTCGCGACTAGAAGCGACTCACGTTCCTTCTCGTTTTTTGATTGCATTTCTGGCATATATTTTTCTCATGACTAAAAAAATTTTTTTATAGCTGTAATATGTTTTATTTTGTTATTTTTCATTTTACCAAACATAAAATCATTACTTCATCCGAGCTGCGATCGTTATTGCAGGGCTTCACGACGAAACACATGCACAAAGAGAAGACGCTCTTTGTAATATATTTTCTACATATGTACCTTGATATTTATTATCCATTATAAACATTTGTTTTTCATAAAATCTTTTTTTTATAATAATGCTGCAAAGATTGCCAACAAATTGCCGGCATTTTTCACATCCCAGGGTTGCCTAAGATCAGCTGACTTTGCGACTCCGCTTAAAGTGCAGGGTTGCCACAAGGCTAAAAAAAAAGTTTCCTTCTATTATAGGTTTCTACTTTCCGAATATTTCGTAATTTTTCAAAAATATTTTTATACATTTTTGGATTTTATGCCAAAAAATTCGAATTCGGGACCATTGTGCAGTGGTCTGTGGAAGTGTCGGCTTAGAGACTGAGGCGTACGATTCATTGTTGTAACTTAAAGCCTAAGCAAAAGAAACTCCTGGAGTTGTAATTGATGGAATACATGGTAAGTTTTTTCGAACGACTGGGTTTCGAGCTGTAGCTATTTAGACGATTTTTCAATTCTTTATAGACAGGACAACCTCTATAGTTACCAGTGTGGTTTCCCCCACAGTTGCTACATTTTTTGGCAGATGGGTCTTCGTTGCTTACAGAGCAGGCCTCAGTGAGATGGACCTCCCCACAGGCAACGTAGACTGGCCGTAGAGTGCAATAAGTTTTCGTGTGTCCATATTCCTCGCAATTTGTGCATTGGACGTGTCCATTTCGTTTGTGTGGTTCCTCAACGATGATCCTACGGTGCAGTAGATATTGGAGCTTGTAGATTGGGGGAACTTCATTTTTACTTATATGCATAATGTCAGGTGTCAGTTCTACCTTGAACATTGCCTGGGGAATTTTATTTATATTTATTATGTCCATAGCCATTTTGACCTCGAAGCCCTTATCGTTAAGTCGATCTATTCAGGCAGGCTCCGCTTTTCACTTTCACCAAAAAAATGTAATTTACTTTTCAAAACGAAAAGTCAGGCGCTCCCGCACACGTGAAATGCATGACTTTTACGTTTTGAAAACGGCAACAAATTCGTCGCCGAAATTAAAAGTAAACGTCTTTTTATGCAACTAAACAAATCTTAATTGCAAAAGGAAAAAATAAATGACTCATTGATGCATTGACATGAATTTGACACAGTTAACTTGGCAATTGAGCTTGTGCCCTTTTTATAAATAATTTTTGTTTAAACCAACATTAAAATTGGATCTGCAAAATTGGTCAAGGCAAAAACAAAAAGGGAATTGCTCCGAACAGCTGTGGCAGCCAGATTTGGCTATCGATAAGTCTCTGTTAAACATAACTGAGGCCTTATTGTGTGATCTGGCACTAACGCGTCGGTATAAAAGCAGTAAATTTGGCGCCTAACAGTACAAAGAGTAAACGAATTCATAAAAGTGGATTGCAGAGCGCCTCGAAATGAAGTCATACTCTTGGCTGAAAAGCAAAACGCAAAGTGAATGTGAAAACCGGAGCCTGCCTGATTATCTCATTTATTGGAACTGTTGGTTCGATTCCTTTGATAACCACTTGTAATCCTTTGCTACTTTTAAGTTGGTATGTAGGTGTAGTAATCCATTTTTTCATTTTCGAGGTAGTTGACCACTAATCGATAGTTTTGTTCGTTTTTTACTTGTATTTTTGTTTCATTTAGGTTACCCCTTTTTATGGACGTGACATAGAATGTGTCTGTGCCAATTTGCGCTGATAATTTTTTAACTAGTTCAGCACAATTTGCCTGCCGAACATAGATACATATGTGGCGGCCTGGACGCCTTGGTCGTTTGGGCTATATCCTGATCCTCATTTTAGACACTGAGGATCGCGAATCATTATTTGCCAGTGCCTTATGTGGCACAGTGTTTTGGGCTATCTTACTTATGTTGATGCATTCTTTGTAGCTTCTCTTTTCTCTTCTCTCTTTATTTGTACATACCGATCGAGCCCGGTCTGAATTAACGCTCTTTTAGCGTTTTTCGACCTTTTCGGCTGGGATTGTCGCAGTGGGTCGACAATACCGGGCGCTGAGCTGTTGTTGTTGTGGTTGTTGTTGTGGTTGTTGTCGTTGCTGTAGTCGAAGTCTTCGTTTTGAGTGAGGGCACTGTACTTGTGGTCATTGCTTATATTATTTATATTAATCTTTATTACGCGATTTTAGGATGTTCATGGGCCACACAAGTAGAAGTACCCATGCATACCACAAGAGTTTATTTTTGCGAATTAATTTTCGATTAATTGTGATTATTTGATTTTCACGGCGGAGCGATACAAAAATACGTCTAAAGTCGTTGACGGTGGATTGTCCATCCGTTGCAGTAATTTTCAGAGTGGCATTAGCAACGATGTACAGAACTCGCGATAAGGAGTTATTAAAAGATGTGAAGATAGTCTCCAAAACACGCCTGATTCAGAATATCCACAATTAAAATGCGTATATTCACGACCAATGTTTCTGAAATCACAGTCGTGAAAATGATTTTCGGAGGTTTGTCAACTAATTTTAGCTCATTCGTTTCTCCATAGATTTTAATGAGCAATACTTAAAGATAGGCTTAATTAATGATATTATACAAAAACAAAATTGTCAAAAAGTCAAAATACCCCACAAAAATCATATTTTTTGCATTTGACAGCTTCATATTTTCCAAACGCTAATAGCCTGTTTACATGCGACAATGATGCTCATAAGAGCCCTGTGGATAGAAGAAAAATATTCTGTCTAGTATTTTTACAAAATACTGAATTTATTCGGGGTATCGACGGGTATCGATAGCAAACAGCTGTTTCTATCGTTTTTTGTTTTTGTGTTTTTGTAGAAAAATGATGCGGCTTTGGTGTAAACGCCTCGTATCATTTTTCCGCTCCTTCGATAATGATGCGGCAGTGTAAAAAGGCTATAAGCTGAAATCACAAAGGGTCTTATTTACAGCAACAACTATAAGCTTTTCAGAATGGAAAAGTTCTTTGCAACCGGATGTAAGATACTTTTTATTGTTTAGGTTTTCTTTTAAAAAATTTTTTAAATCTTTTTGTTTTGTTTTTAGAGTAACTTACATAACTTAAGTATCTTGTATTTGGTTGTATAGAACTTTGCAGTTCTGAAAAGCTGACAAGTGCAGCTATAAAATTATAAAATCTAAAATTAAAAACTTAGTAAAAGCGAAAAAAAAATATTTCTTGGCATGACTTTTTGGTCGTTTTTTTGCTCTTCGCTCTTTGCTCAAAAAACGAAAGTGTCTGTTCACTCTCCTTATGCATTCGTTAACTTAAGTTAACTTAAGTGTCTCAATTGAGACACTTCGTTGAGCCGAAAGTGTATTTTCCGTATGTAGTGTGTGTGTGTGTGTTGCGCGCGTGCCTCATTTTTTTTTTTCGTTGAATCGTGGGGATCAATTACGATGAGCCGTCAAGGTGCATATTTTATTATACCCGTAGTCAAAGAGTTAAGGGGTATACTGTATTTGTGGTAAAAGTGGATGTGTGTAACGCAGAGAAGGAAAATTTTCCGTCCCCATAAAGTATATATATTCTTGATCAGCATCAATAGCCGAGCCATGTACGATAGAGCCATGTACGTCCGTCTGTCTGTCCGTCCCGATGATGGCCTAGATCTCAGAGACTATAAAAGCTATAGCAACGAAATGATGAAAGTCTGTGGCATCCACAAGATACGATAAAACTAAAACGATCTGAATCAGATCGGATCATTATTATAGCCAGAATGAAGAAATTAATTTTCAGTTGCTTCCCCCACCATCTCTGGCGATGCTGACGCTATTTATTCTCTTTCTCGCTCGCACACACTCTGCCCTGTGCAAAGCGCGAGCGCCCCTTCGCGGATGAGATGTAGAATCTAAATGGAACATAGATGTAGAATATTTGTTCTAGATGTATTATACACATTTTAGATGTAGATTTAGTTAACAGATGTAGCAAAAAAAAAAGTAAAAAAATATGAAAATTTTAAAATTTCTATTTAAATTTCAATCATAAGCTCACAAATTTATATACTGACTGAGTACGGGTATAAAAGTAGAGTCGCGACTTGAAGCGACTCACACGTTCCTTCTCGTTATAAATAATTTTTATTTAAACCAACCTCAAAATTGGATCTGCAAAATTGGTCAGGACAAAAACAAAAAAGTGAATTGCTCCGAACAGCTGTGGCAGCCCGATTTGGCTATCGATAAATCTCGCTATACATAACAGAGGCCTTTTTGTATGAGCTGGCACTAACGCGTGGGTATAAAAGCAGTACATTTTACGATTAACAATACAGGAGTAAATAAACAGGACTTTTGGCTGAAAACGTAAAACGCAAAACTAAGTGAAAGCGGAGCCTGTCTAAATATGTCTTATTACTTAATTATACGTAGAAAGGAGAACCTGAGTCGTTTTGACTAATAAGTCTCCTGTCCGGTGGGAGAGGCCTATTGCCAGTCGACTTGGTGAAATTATAAAAAAATGCCGTTTTTTGCCGGATCAGAAATTTTGCTAAGCAGACCTTTTATGACGTAAAATACTGCAATGCCGTCTTCATTAATATGCAGCAAGAGTTTGGCACGGCGGTCTACTTTGCAAAATTAAAAAACTTTTCCCTCTTTTCCAAGTATGCGGACGATATTGTACAGCTCCGAATGATGATACGAGGCAGCAGAAGGAATACAGGAATACCTAAACGCACTGGCAGCTTGGTGCAAGAGGTGAAACTTAAAGGTTAATCTATAAAAGACCACCAATCCCTGCTTTATCTTGAAAGCGCTTTTCGATCTCACGCTAACTATTCAGCTGTAAGACTTAACTCTGGACCAACCGAAGCAGGCAAGGTATCTCGACTTCACACTAGACAAGCGTCAATCATTTGCACCCCCCCCCCCATTTTAAAGCAGCGGCCAAAAAGTGTGGTCAAAGGATGCAGAAATTGCCATGGCTTTATCACCATGTCACTGAGAGCCAAAAGAGCAGTCTACGTTCATTATATAGCCCATTTCACTACTCGACCAGATTGAACTTTTTATTTAAGCTGTGGTCCATAATGATTTTACAGATAGATTTCGAGATTTAAAATTTTTTAAACATTGTTGTTGAAATTTGGTATATTTTGTATTCGTTTTTCCAGAGGTAGTGCTTCTATTTTTTACATAACTTAAGTGTCTTATATTTGATAATTGTTTGCAGTATTTTTTCACGAAATTTTGACTTTTAAAACTCAGAAAAAGTCGAAAAAAAAATAATTATTGGCAAACATTTACAGTTCGTAAACCAAACCAAACCCAAACGAGAAGGAACGTGTGAGTCGCTTCTGGACGCGACTCTACTTTTATACCCGTACTCAGGCAGTATATAAATTTGTGAGCTTATGATTAAAATTAAAAAAAAAAATTTTAATTTTACATTTTTTGCTACATTTGTTAACTACATCTACATGTAAAATGTAGATAATACATCTAGAACAAATATTCTACATCTACCATTTAGATTCTACATCTCCTCCGCTAGGGGTTGCTCGCGCATTGCACAGGGCAGAGTGTGTGCGAGCGAGACAGAGAATGAATAGCGTCAGCAGCGCCAGAGGAGGTGGGGGAAGCAACTGAAAATTAATTTCTTCATTTTGGCCATAATAATGATCCGATCTGGTCATTCCTTACGATACTGCGTTTTTAGTTTTATCGTATCTTCAAAATTGTGGAAGCCACAGATTTTCGTCCTTTGTAGGGGCGGAGGCGAAATTTTGAAATACACTTGTAACAGTGTGATATCACATTAGTCTGGAAACAAAATTTCGTTGCTCTAGCTTTTATAGTCTCTGAGATCCAGGCGCTCATCGGGACGGACAGACAGACAGACGGACGGACAGACAGACATGGCTCTATCGACTCGGCTATTGATGCTGATCAAGCATATATATACTTTATGGGGTCGGAAAAATTTCCTTCTCTGCGTTACACACATCCACTTTTAGCACAAATACAGTATACCCCTTAACTCTTTTGAGTACGGGTATAAAAATGAAAACGATTTAAAAAAAATTAATGCCTAATTAATGCACCTAACAAAAAAAGGATATAATTTATTTATCGACTTTTCCTGAGTTTTTAAAGTCAAAATTTCGTGAAAAAATACTGCAAAAAATTATCAAATTTGAACATAAAAGCTTAATATCTTCCAGACGTTAAGCTGCAGCAACAACGTGTGTGGGTCTGATTTATAGCTGTATTTTTCATATTTTCAGAACTGCAATGTAACATGCAACCAGAAATAAGATACTTATGTTACGTGAAAAATATAGGCACTACATGAAAAAAAAACAGATTTAAAAAAAACTAAACCTTAAAAAAAAACCACAGTTATTTACAAAATTTAAAATCCCGAAATCTGTTAGAAAAAGTCATTTCGGGCCACAGCGGAAATGTCGTGTTGAGTAGTGTTACCATAGATAATATAACAATAATATTAATTACGCTCATACATTTCAATTGCCATATGCAGTCAATTGCAAGCGACGAAATTCGCGCCATCTCGCTTACAAAATTTGGGAGCGTACGAATCTAAAAATAGAATCCGCCTGCATGTGTGGGAACAAACAGAACCAGAAAGTGCGTTTGTGTGCGTACTTATGCGAAGCAGACAATTTTCGAAACAAAAACCTTTTTACGAGATGAGAAACGAATGCACATTTTTTTCACACGCGCACGCTGAATACCCTAATGGCCCGAATCATGTAGTAACGAGAAGGAACGTGAGTCGCTTCAAGTCGCGACTCTACTTTTATACCCGTACTCAGTCAGTATATAAATTTAAGAGCTTATAATTGAAATTTAAAAAAACGAGAAGGAACGTGAGTCGCTTCTAGTCGCGCCTCTACTTTTATACCCGTACTCAGTCAGTATATAAATTTGTGAGCTTATAATTTAAATTTTAAAAAAATTTCAAAATTTTACATTTTACATTTTTTTGCTACATTTTTTAACTACATCTACATGTAAAATGTAGATAATACATCTAGAACAAATATTCTACATCTACCATTTAGATTCTACATCTCCTCCGCTAGGGGTTGCTCGCGCATTGCACAGGGCAGAGTGTGTGCGAGCGAGACAGAGAATGAATAGCGTCAGCAGCGCCAGAGGAGGTGGGGGAAGCAACTGAAAATTAATTTCTTCATTTTGGCCATAATAATGATCCGATCTGTACCAGATTTGGCAATCTGGTAGATATGGTCATTCTTTACGATACTGCGTAAAAGTGGATGTGTGTAACGCAGAGAAGGAACATTTTCCGACTCCATAAAGTATATATATTCTTGATCAGTATCAATAGCCGAGCCATGTACGATAGAGCCATGTACGTCCGTCCGTCTTGTAGAGCGTAGAAGCGTAGAACGTCCGCACATCCATCCTCGCTATCATTTCTAAATATGACGATAAACAATGATCAGGCAATCGCCGATCTTTTTGCGAAATTTTTCAAAACAACCTATTCCCATGACAACTACTCTTGTCAGCCGTATCCATACAGTTTACCAAGGTCGAATTGCATTTTCAGCCCCTTGTTAAATGAAAGTTCACTGCTTCATGATCTTCGACTAGTTAAGCCGGTGTTTTCACCAGGTCCTGACAGAGTTCCCGGCTGCGTACTCAGGTACTGTGCCGACGCTCTGTGTGGACCCCTGCTTAAACTATTCACCCTATCCATTAATTCTTCATGCTTCCCCCGATCTGGAAGGAATCTTTTATTATTCCTCTTCATTAGAAAGGTAGCAAGTCTGATGCTAATAATTATAGAGGTATATCTAAGTTATCCGCTATTCCTAAAATGTTTGAAACAATTTTAACTCCGCACTTGCAACATCTCTGCAAATCACTTATATCTCCATCTCAGCACGGATTTATAAAGCGACGATCAACAACCAAAAATTTATTAGAGTTTACCTCTTTTATTATTAAAGGCTTCCAAGGGAACTTTCAGACGGATGTTATCTACACTCATTTCAGTAAAACATTCGACTCTGTAAACCACTCCCTTCTAGCACAAAAACTTTACCTTTTAGGGTTTCCGCCTAATCTTTTGAGATGGATTTCTAGCTACCTTTGTTCTAGGTCTCAACGAGTCCTCTTCAAAAACTCCTTCCCTTCACCTGTTAAGGTTACTTCTGGAGTACCACAGGGCAGCCATCTAGGCCACCTACTTTTCACACTCTTTATTAATAACCTGCCTTCAGTATTAACAAATTCTCGAGTACTCATGTATGCGGATGATGCTAAACTCTGTGTCCAGTACAAGGACATTTCATTTCACTCTCGCTTGCAATCCGATCTGAATAACTTTCAGTCATGGTGTAGTGCAAATATGTTTCACCTAAATGCCTCGAAATGCAAAGTTATGACATTTCATCGGTCCAACCCCATGTTGGCTCCTTACACCCTCTGCGGTGGTTCTCTTGAGAGAATTACATTGGTTGATAATCTTGGTGTTAAACTAGACCCCAAGTTAAAGTTTTCTGAACACATTTCTACCATGGTAAATAAGGCCATGGGCGTGCTTGGTTTTATAAAAAGGTGGTCAAAGGAGTTTGACGATCCCTACATAACGAAGACTCTCTATATCTCGCTTGTTCGTCCGATTTTAGAATATGGCTCTTGTGTATGGTGCCCCCAGTACAAAGTACACCAGGACCGTATAGATTCTATAGTATAGTATTATTGTTTATAAAATGGGCCGTCAACGTGAGAAATGCTCTAGTTGAGCTAGTCACAGTTACGACGTCACTGGTGAAGGCAATGTGCTTAATATCGTTGAACATTTGCTTTACATTTTCCTTGGTTTCGGCGTAGTTATGGTTAATGGACTGTGTAATCTGAAATAAAATCTTAGTTTAACATCTACGTACATCTCATCTGCAGTGTGGTGTTTATAAACGAAAATTACTTTGAATCGAGAAGGCATCTTATACTTGGGGCAGGCGCTTTGCATTAGTGTTTGAAAGCCCTCTTTCTCGACGCAACGAGCAGGCTTATTATCTTTGCATATCATGAATGCAAGTTTTTGCGTGATTTCCTGGTGTTTAACTCCACCTTCTATAAAAATATTTCAGTAAAATACACATGATTGCAAATTTTTTTAGTTTTACCTTCAAATTGCTTCTCTTCACTTAAAATTGATCGCAAATCCATCTGCTTAACCCTCTTCGGTGTTTCGTGCGACGATACACCTTTGCCGGACTCAATATTAAGCTGAACATCAGCTGCCTGCTAAAACGCCAAATTTATTTTTTAATATTGCAATATTGGAGTCTGCATATGTGTATGCGTGTTATAGCCTTTTTACACTGCCGCATCATTGTCGAAGGTGCGGAAAAATAATGCGAGGCGTTTACACCAAAGCCGCATCATTTTTATCTTAATAGCCAACAAAAAACAAAAAACGATAGAAACAGTTGTTTGCTATCGATATCCATCGATACCCTAAATAATTTCAGTATTTTGTAAAAATACTAGACAGAATACGGCAACACTACCCAATGATGCGCCGCATTATTAAACATGCGGCCGCATGATTGTCTTCTTCTATCCACAGGGCTCTTATGGGCATCATTGTCGCATGTTCCGTTCAACGGAAAAATCCAATGATGCGCCTCAGTGTAAACAGGCTATTAAGATACCTCGCCATTGCCTCCAGAAGTCTGTGCAACGACGTGATGATGGTTCTCAAATGTGCCCGAAAATTTGAAGTGTTTCCACTCGTTTTGACAACCTTACCGCATAGATTGCAAGAAACGGAGTTCTGGTCAATTTTTTATAAAAGTTCTTTAATTTGTCCATCTTGTCCGCTCTGATTGCGCGCAATGTAAAGCGATACATTTGGTTGATATTTTCTAAAAATATCGATTCTTGATATAATTGGCGACAAAATATCGTACCGATATTATCGTATCAAAAATAAAAATATCATCCATATCGATATATCGATTTTTCGTAAAGTCCATCAATCAAAATGTGTCCTATTTGGATTCACCAGTTCAATCACATACTCCATAAATTAATTTGGCTTTGTGTTCCTCCAAAAGTCTTGCGAAAAGTAAATTAAGCCATCGATTAGAAAAATGGGGTACCAACTGTAGTGCATGTCTGAAGGAACATAATAGTTTGTGGGTGTATAGGTGCAAATGGAGCAGTACGAATGGTCTTCATTACTAGTAAAATTAGCAAGGATATGAACTAAAATGGTTTGAACGACAAATTGCATCCATGTGCCATTAAATTTGGGCATAATCCGAAGACAGTCTTGTACCAGCCAAAAAAATACCGAAAAAATGCATCTTTATTTGATCATATCATCCCACTGCAACCAGCTGAAAACTCAGCTCCAGTTACCTGACTGAAGTTCCATGAAGCATGTTTGCAGAGATTTGGAAAAAGGATTCGGAAACCAAAATTTGGTCAAAGGAATCCTTGAAAATGGCTCTGTTTGTTTAGTGGGTCAATATTAATGCACAGGGCACTAATACCTTTAGGGAAAAGGTATGCCGAGGACTTATAGACATCATAAAGAATGAATGTGGCCAAAAAAAATTATATTTTTTTTAGCTGTAATATTCAAATATTACTTGAAAACATAACGACTGTCCGAATAATTTATGTGCGTAAAAAATTTACTTTTTTGCTTTAGTTAATTTTTATAAAAAAACCATAGTAGAAAATTTTAATATTTTTTCGTGAACGGATAGTAGAAATGTTGATCTTTGATATAAAATTAACTTTTTCTCTTTAACTTAACCGTACGCCAAGTTATAGGTGCTTAAACTAGAGTGACAAGAGTGTCCGAATAATATGTGTGCCTACTGTATGTATTTGGCTGCGTAACCAAACATACTCCCCCCTTGAAGAGCATGGGTCTTTAACAAACTTCTTTCAACAGCAAACAGGGTTCAGTAGACAAAGCTTTATGTTGTTGGGGGCGTTCTTCCTTCCATCGATACCTGTAGATTCTCTGCAAGGAAGCAGCGCGTTGTCCGACACCTAATCGGTTGAAGTTTAGCCATGTCGTGTGAGGCTCGGCGACAGAAAAAGAAGAGGCGAAGAAGAATAGCGTATTCGAACCAGGCACTGAAAGTGATGTGTCCAGATCAGCATGGCTCTGTTTGCCAGCAGAGAGCGGGGGCTCGTTCGGATGAACATCGGCCGGAACGGAGCGTTTGCAGGAAATCCACAATGCTTGAAGGTCCGTAAACGAGGTCGTAGGCTGAGCAGGAACCAGAACCGACGCAAGTCCACCTGTGTTGATGCAAACGAGGCCGCCTTCTAACTTCGAATAGGATTCCTCGTCCCCTGCTCCACCATGAACAGCCGGCACAAGAAACGGATGCTTCGATTGGCCTTGACTAGTGTCAAGCAGTCCAATTGGCTCCAAAATTGCGCACGAATCCACTTGGAATGGTGCCGGTGTGATTTCCTGACCAAACGCAGGATGCGGAGTAACTGAAGTGGACCGCTTAGTGATCTCTGAGAGAATTATCCCATTGAACATCACAAACAGCTCTTCAAAATCATCGGCGACTTCCCTCCAAATCTCGTCGCAGTCCAGCTTCTCGAGCTCGCTGTGCAAGGTTTTAAAAGTTCCGTGCAGCTCCTCGATTTGCCTTAGCCTACCAACGAGCTCGAAGTGGTCAAATAGGGAAGCCTTCTCCAAGACAACTTCTAGCTGCTTCATCCGTTTGAATAACGCTGGTACTTTCCGCTTTAGGAAGGCCACACTGTTTCCAGCAGCGGGCACTGCACCGTCGTTCCTCGCATTCATTTTGGCAGCTGGCGCTAGAAACGTTCCTAGCGGGAAGATGACCGCAAAGAAGAACGAACGCTTGCAATAAATTCAGCAAGAACCGCAAGCAGAGCGCAAAGCAGACGACGCGAGCACCGTTTTTGTAGCTTGTGAACAGCCGAATACCGAAAAAACCGTGGTTCACAGCGAATCAAACAAACGATTGTTTTTGTGATATAATTGTTTAAATCACGTCGGGGTCACCAAATGTTGAGCTACTGAGCTTTTTCAGTAGCGTTGTTTTGCGCGGTTACTAAAAGACGATGATTATTCAGTAATATATATTAACAGTTTATTGTAGTGTAGTAGATTAGAAGGGATAGTTAGCTGGATTCAAGACGGGGTCAGATTGAAGACGCGGGGGTCGGTTCAAGACATGAATGTTTACATATGTTTGTAGGTAGATGACAATTTAATACAGTGGGCAGTGCAAACAACGAACAATAATAAGGATTTACTCTACTGCTGCACCACTGTCTAGAATCTATGTATTTGGCTGCGTAACATCCCTGTTTTTCGGTCTCAGATCGGTACTCAGTTCCGAAGAAATTCTATTCGATACATACTAGAAAAGCAACCGATGGTATTTTCCCATCTCGATCGGAAATGGGAAATATTTCCATTTACGTCGTCCAAATGACACACATACACACACACACTTTAAAAATGGAAAGCCAGCTACAAAAGTGAAATAAAGAAAACAAATGTAATCTAATTAGGGCAATTGAATGAATACAGATTATATGGATATTATTATTTATTAATTTTATAACCGGTACTCAATTTAATCAATCAAAAGGAAATAAAAACAATGTTGATTGCATATCTGTCCTGCAGGATCGGATTTATACAATATTGGAGTGTATGCACACTCCTCCAGCTCCACAGCGCCCACAAATAAGACATTTCTGCTTGCTTTAATACAACATATTAAATTTTAACAGATTTCTGTTTGTAAAGCGTAGTACTCAGTTCCGAAAAAACACCTCGCGAACAGAATCAGGGTTGATATTCGTATGAAACCGATAAGAAATTTTTTTGGTCGAAAACTGTTTTCTAGGCTCTGTACGGAAGGCAGTACTCAGTTCAAGAAAAAACAGGGTCTGTATATACTAGAAAAGTATCCGATAGTATTTGCTGGAATTTCTGGTATCTTTCTACCCCCTGTAAAGTTATATAAATTGCATATAAGTTGCCAGCAAACTCGAGACAACCATTGCAATATGAGACCAAAATTGATTGCAGATAACAGATGAAGCAAAAAATAAATAAAAATTCAAAATATTTTAAAATTCTCACAAATTTATATACAGACTGAGTACGGGTATAAAAGAAGAGTCG
The DNA here is from genome assembly GCA_035043285.1 of Drosophila subsilvestris. NCBI lineage: Eukaryota > Metazoa > Arthropoda > Insecta > Diptera > Drosophilidae > Drosophila > Drosophila subsilvestris. The sequence goes on from JAWNNB010000590.1 coordinate 16,034, forward strand.
CGTCCAGAAGCGACTTACACGTTCCTTCTCGTTTCTTATATGTATGTTCATCTTTTTTGCATTTGAGTGCTTTATATTTCCCAGACGGTACGCTGAAATCACAGTGTTTGGGCTTTACTTCTAGTGTTGATGTTACTGAGACGAGTTGTAAATTCGAACTATTTTATTCTCAAAACTTATGCACTATATATGTATGTATAGGAAACTCAAACATAATTAAACTAAGACCAACGCTAAGAAAAGAACAAATGTGCGGCACTTGTTTCCACGATCATCCTTGATAGTGACAAGTGTGTGTGCCTGTGCGACAAGTGTGTCGACAGATTCGGGTTCGACGCGACCCATGTAGATGACTTTATGGTCGAACCGATCCTAGATTTAGGTGTCCCTTTTCTCAAGTGGCCTGCTTCAAGTGGACTGTATTATTTATGGGGTGGCCTGTATCGTTCCTGTTCATGTTTATGAACATCTTGCCCGCGATCCGCAAGAGTTGAGATAGCTGAGGGTTTGTAGGCCTCCTTCAAGTGGACTGTATTTATGTGCGGAGTGAGCTGCTGTCGGTTCTGTTCATGTCTATGAACATCTTGCCCGCTGTACGCCAGAATTGTGATAATTGCACCGTGCTTGGTGCTAGATCCTGTTCATTATTATGAACATATTGCCCATGGTCCGCAAAGGTTGAGATTGTCGCGGTGTGGTGTGGCGTAGAGTTCTGTTCATGGTTTGAACATCTTGCCGGGGGTCTGACGGGGTTATGGCGACCGTCTTTGAATTTTACCTTCTTCCGTACATACCGCATCAGTGTGAAGAATCCGCAATACTTCTTTTCGAGATGAAAGCTGAGTTCTTTTAGCTTTTGTAGCTTATCCTTGGGTTTTTTCCAAAAGTTCTTTTGAATCCTTTGAACCAGTTTCCACTTTTGAAGAGCTGTTATGGCTACATCTTCTTTTGAAACTGGTTTTAGCAATGTAGATTTGCTAATTTGCAAATTTCCTGGTGTCAAAACACCTTCGCCATTTATTTTGCTTGGTGTACAAAATGGACGAGAGTTTTTTCCTTTTCGGGTATGATTTTGTACTGTTGTCGTTTCTTCTTTTGCAAAACGTCTTCCTTCTTGTGGGAGGTCTTTCACGATCTGATGATTTTCTTTACTTTTTGTATGGGTCTTATCCTTTCTAAGGAGCCAGTTGTCCTCTTTTAACTTCACCCAGTTTGGAAGTGGTTTGGTTTCCGTGAACGTACATTGGTAAGCATCGTTCGGCTCCAGAGTTGCTTTTTCCTCTGTGTTTGAATCTTTTTCTCCGTCGTCCTTATTTGCGTCGGGTTCTTTCTTTTCGTCGGCTTTTTGTTCTTCGATTTTCTCTTCCTGCTTTGCATATTGAGGAAAGGTTTGTATTTGATTGTCTTCTTTTTTCTGCTTCTTTTCGGTGTCTTTATTCTGCTCCTGCACAGTCTTGCTGATCACCGAAACGGACATCTTTATCCGCTTGGAAAGGGTATTTTCCTCTGTTTGATGGTGGAGATATCTTTTGGGTACTATGCCCTCTTCGTAATCTTTTAATGGTATTTTCACTGTAAATCGTCCATTTTCATCGCGTTTGACAGTGCTGCTGTATACTTCCATGCATTTTTCGGTTTCTTCTGTATTTGCGTCTTGCTCTTCTGCTTCTTCCAGTTCCCAAAATCGTTCCAAATTTGTTACTGCTGACGTGACGGCGACGGTGACCAAACTTGGTGTACTGTCCGAGACTGCCATCAATTTTCACTACACCGTTTTCCAGAATCCTTGCGAACACTTCTCCTCCTAATACCAAATCGATCCTGTCTGATTTATTGAATAATGGATCAGCCAGATGATAATTTTTCCATTTTTCCTTTTCGTATTCGAAAGATTTGTCTGGTTGCGCACTGGTTAACGATGACAAGACGGCAGCTTCTACTTCTTCTTTATGGTTGCTCAGGAATCGTGGTGTTATTTCGATTTTAAATTTGTGTTTTGATTCACCAACTAGCGTCTCGCTGAGCCCGTGTATTTTTGTTATGGCTCTTTGACGAGGAAGTCCCAACAGCTGCGCGTCTTCTTCTGATATCGAGGATAGCTGTGATCCTTGATCGATTAACGCTCTCAATAGCATGTATTCTCCGTTAGCAGCCTTCGCTCTTACTTGTGCTGTAGCCAGGATTACTGTTGACGCGCTTTTGGACGTCATTGTCGTAGCATTTTCTGGGGTTTTTTTGGCTTCAATATGTAATAACTCGTTATGATTGCTGTAGCATTTTTTACACTTTTTATTTTTTTCGTAGCACTGCTCGTTCCTGTTGTATTTTAAACAAAGCAGACACAATCTGTGTTTTTTTTTGCCAATTCTAATCGACTTTCCGGCGTTAACCGTTCAAATCTACGACACTCCGGTATCCAATGACCCCCGAGACTGCAATATTTGCAATATTTCTCCTTTGTTGTGGTTTTTGAGTAGGCCGGCGTTTCCTGTCTTTGATATATTTTTTTTCCTTTCTCTGGTAGCGTAATCATTTCCTCCTACCGCTGTTAATGTTTGATGCTGCTGTTCCAGGAATTGTAGCACATCTGCTAGTTCCTGAATTTCTCTAGGTTTTTGAATGTCCTGCTAAAAGTGTCGCATTCCTTCTTTGTCGAGCTTCCGGATTATTATTCGTCCGAGGTCATTCTCACTAATGGTTATGCCCAAAGCTTTGATGGCATTTATGCATTCATTATTTGTATCCAGTAGTTGTCTTACATCTTCCGCATTGTCGCTTTTAATTCCTGGTTGATCCAGAAGTCTGTCCCATTGCGCTGTAAATACCATCCTGTTGTTGTTGTACCTCTTTTTGAGCGTCGACCATGCTACTTCATAGTTGACACTTGTTGTTGGCAAGTGCTGAATAAGACGAGATGGTTCTCCTTTTAGTGCGTTTCTCAGTCGTATCATTTTTTCCGTGTTATGTATTTTCCTTTGATCGTGTATCATCTCTTGGAATATGTCGCGGAATGTCGTCCATTCCTTAACGTCGCCACTGAACTGCGGTATTTTTACCCTTTCAAGCTCTACTTGGCTTTTAAATCCGGTCTCTGTATGGTATTCAGATTTTATGTTTAACCGGCTTTTCAAGAAAGTCAATTTTCGCCCAAATTCTGATATTCTATTATTATATTTTTTTCGAGTCTTCTGAACCATCTTTGCACTCATGATATAGATTTACTATCGTCGCGAGTGTTGTTTCCATGGCCTGAATTTCGTATAGAGTAATCTCACTGAACGCCTTGCTGTCTATCTCGTCCTTAAGGTGATCGCACCAGTAGCAATACTTTCCTTCTGGGGACACTACTTCCGTACTTGTTGATGCCATCTCTTCGATACTTCCGGCTCCTTCGTTTGAACCGCAGGGCCTTTCATCTGCGTTGTTTGTACTATAGTACCTGTCATCTATTATATTCTTCTCCTTCCGCTCCTTCGCATTTCATCATTTTTTTTAGCATAGCGGCTTTTTCTATTAGATTTTCAAATATATTCTGTACAAAATACTCCTCTTTCCCGATACCATCTTTCATTAACTTTTTATGGTTTGCCTCTATCTCTCCTTTAATTGAATCCAATTTTTTCATGCAGTCTGTGGCTTAGTTTTTGGTAAGAGTTTTATAAATTACCTCCTGCTGCAGGTTCATCAATCCTTCTTCTAAAAGATCCTGTTCCTCTAGCAATCTTTGCCGGTTCGTGCCCATTTTTCAGGCCTATTTAGTTTAGCCTTTTTAGTCCTGAGTGAACCGTTGGGGGAGTTTTTATTGTGGTCGCCTAGTTGACCACGTTGTGCTCCGACTCACAACTGAGATGTGTTCACTTAGGCTTTTAGGTGTTTTGTGCGATTTTATATACTCGTCCCTTACCACTTTTGGGAGGGATCAGAGTTTTAGTATCGACTTTTTGGTTATTGATAACGACCTTGGCACTCAGTCCAAGGTTTTACGCTATTCTATCGATTTTCCGCTAGCGTCCTTGCTATATAAGACAAGGTTTTATGCGATTCTGCCTCTTACCACGGAGGGGGATGACAGGGGCTCGATGCTTCCGATAACTACCTTGCTATAAAAGTCAAGGTTTTATGCTATCGTGTTTAGTTGCCACTAGCTACGTTGCTATAAAAGTCAAGGTTTTAAACTATTCTGTTTCTTACCACTGGTGGGGGATAACAGGGCTCTGGTGCTGATATGTCTGAATTTCTTACCGCGGGTGGGGGAAACTCAGAGGCTCGATGGACCAAATGTTGATGTTACTGAGACGAGTTGTAAATTCGAACTATTTTATTCTCAAAACTTATGCACTATATATGTATGTATAGGAAACTCAAACATAATTAAACTAAGACCAACGCTAAGAAAAGAACAAATGTGCGGCACTTGTTCCCACGATCATCCTTGATAGTGACAAGTGTGTGTGCCTGTGCGACAAGTCTGTCGACAGATTCGGGTTCGACGCGACCCATGTAGATGACTTTATGGTCGAACCGATCCTAGATTTAGGTGTCCCTTTTCTCAAGTGGCCACCTTCAAGTGGACTGTATTATTTATGGGGTGGCCTATATCGTTCCTGTTCATGTTTATGAACATCTTGCCCACGATCCGCAAGAGTTGAGATAGCTGCGGGTTTGTAGGCCTCCTTCAAGTGGACTGTATTTATGTGCGGCGTGAGCTGCTGTCGGTTCTGTTCATGTCTATGAACATCTAGCCTTTTAAATAATCTTTCCAGAATAGAAAAGTTCTTCACAACCAGACGTAAGATACTTAAAAGATTAAAACAAAAAATACCAAATTTTCAAAAATTCTAAGCCCCAAATCTTTAAGAAAAATTTGGTTTTGTTCCTTGAGGAAAAGTCGTGTCGGATAGTGTTATTAGTAATATTAAGCTTGCATCTGATATAGCCACCCTTTTTTCCATGACTTTGGCTATTATTTTGGCATACCAGCAATAAGTATGCGCCAAGTCTCTACTGAAATCTTATACCAAGGTTTTCAAACCAATTCACACAATTCTTCGGAGTTTCGAAACGTATTTGTGCCATCACGACGCACAGTGGGGCCTCAGCCGGAAAGAGGTGGCAAAAGTCAATGCATTTTTTCAACGCTTTGGATAAATCCAATACACGAATTCGATGGAGTATTTTCCAAAGCGTTCAAAAATAAAGTTTAAAAAGAATCGGACTTTTAGTTTAGGAGATATGAGCAATCAAAGTTGAAAATTATTTCCGTGTGCAACAATTTATTCAACTTTTATTGACATACTGCATCTTTCAGGTAGAATAAAAATTAAACTGTGTGAGGTGTCATTTTGTTTTTGGTATCATTTACTAGGTGTATTCATTTTTATCAATATTCAATGAAAATCTGCTTCGTTGCACAGACTGTTCTAGAGAAAAACGTACTTTCCAAACCATCTAAATTTTTGTTTGTTTTTCAACTTTGACTTGAATTTAAAAAAAAGTACTTTTTTGCTTTTCCGAAATATTTTGTATACGGGCTCTTTGCATATTTCTTTACCTAAATCAAAGGTCGATACGTGCAGTCTTGGGTTTTTTGGCTTCTACATCGATAACAGTGACGCTACCTCGCACGAAAAACGGCCAAAAAAGGGCTGTCGCAGCTCAAATTCCCATACAAAATCCAAAATTTGACGTTTTTCGTGCGAGGTCAAATCAGGTACTAATGAAACTATATACTCAGGTACACTCAATAATTTAACCATTTTTATGTTTTCGCTACCTAAATTATGTAGTTAGATATTAATCCATTTGCAGGTAAGTCTTTTTAACTTCGACCTACCTTTTTCAACATTTTTTAGCATTGCATATGCAGGTTGGCCGTTATAATTGACCTGAATTTGACCAAGTTTTTTGACCTGCTTTTTATTTTGCCAAAGGGTGGTATATGCATATGTATATATATTGCAGTCCTTTTTTGTATAGCTCCATAGTTCTATTTTGGCTTTTAAACCATTAAGTTGTGTATAAACAGTGAAAATGGCGATGGAAAATATAAAATTGTTTGAGATATTTACAACTTCAAACAACTTCAACGAATTTAAGGAAGCTGTTCTCGTTGAATTAAATGTAGAATCGGACAACCCAGAGAAGCATACAAGTATAATACATAATATTAAACTTGTATATGCTAAAAGTGACGCTAAATGGAAGATCTCACATCGTAATACTACATGGTTCAATAGCAAAAACGCAACCTGGTTAGTTGGAAAGCAGATGCTAGATGATGGACCCTCCACGTCCACAGGACGATGCTCAGGAAGACCAATTAAAACCCTGGAAGACTCTTCAGCTTATACAAGAAAGAGAAAACTTGTAGATGCAACATGTCATATAGCTACGGATCACTTATCGGAGGCCCTGTCAATCAAATATATGAACGACAAGGAAAACAAGAGGTCACATATCACAAAAGCTGTTTTGCAGGCAAGCCCCATTAGACTTGAAAGGATAAACAAGAGCATCGTCACTCCGCCAAATTCACAACCAAGGCCGTACACCGTTGAAGAAGCTTTGGCATTGTTTATGGATTTGGGAATGTCTAAGGACAAATATTCAATATTGCGACATTCCTTGAAGCAGCATAATGTCGACGTTCTGCCAGGATATACATAAGCAAACGCTTCATAAAATTTTGGCACACGGTCAAATTTTAATAGAACATTAGAGCCTTCCAATTGGAGAGATGTCAGAGGAGGCCCAGGAAACGAGAAACAAAGATTACAAGGAATTCAGGTACATGAATACTTGTAAAATATCACGAACAAGGAAAAATCAGGATCTTTTTAACATGTTGGAGCCTCTTCAGATCCATTTATTTCATCTATTAGACATGTGAAATCCAAAAAAGAATTAGAAAGTATTTATTCTTCAGAAATGTTAAGATTATTGGATATTCCTAACGATACATCGGAAATAGATGCATTTTTTATAGTAACCCAAAAATAAGAACAATTAAAAAATTTTTTTTTCTTTTTTGTAAATTCTGTTTAAGTTAAAAATTAAATGTAAAATAACTTTTAATAGTGTAATAGGCCATTAAAAATTCTTTATCGATCCGAAAAACTTGGAATTTATCATTTTGCATAGGAAAATATGCACTGGTAACAAAGTTCAACTTTGGCTATTTATTGTAAAGCTTTTAGATATTGTAGCACCATGTTCTTTTGCAGACTAAATTCTGAAAGTTTTTTCTTTTAAACGCAGTTTATTTCATGAAGATATCTAGATTCGTTCGGAAGTTATTAATTTAGCAAGCTGAAATGGCCAAAGGCCCCACTGTGCGACGTTTCAAGTCTCCCCATAGTTTATTTTTTTGGTTTTAGTCAGGAGATTGACTTGGCCAACTCAAAACGTTTACCATATTCTCCGTAAACCAAAACTTGACCAGCCTTGAGGTGTGTTTTGAGTCGTTGTCCAATTAAAAGGCCCATCTCATGGACATGTTTTCCTTAGCATATGGTTGCATAATGTCAGTCAATCAGGCAAACTCCGGTTTTCACTTTCACCAAAAAATGTAATTTACTTTTCAAAACGAAAAGTCAGGCGCTTCCGCACACGTGAAATGCATGACTTTTACGTTTTGAAAACGGCAACAAATTCCTCGCCGAAATTAAAAGTAAACGTCTTTTTATGCAACTAAACAAATCTTAATTGCAAAAGAAAAAAATAGATGACTTACTGATGCATTGACATGAATTTGACTGGGCAATTGAGCATGTGCCCTTTTTATCAATAATTTTTGTTTAAACCAACCTTAAAATTAGATCTGCAAAATTGGTCAGGGCAAAAACAAAAAAGTGAATTGCTCCGAAAAGCTGTGGCAGCCCGATTTGGCTATCGATAAGTCTCTGTTCAACATAACTGAGGCCTTTTTGTATGAGCTGGCACTAACGCGTGGGTATAACAGTAGTAAATTTGGCGCCTAACAGTACAAAGAGTAAACGAATTCATAAAAGTGGATTGCAGAGCGCCTCGAAATGAAGTCATACTTTTGGCTGAAAAGCAAAACGCAAAGTGAATGTGAAAACTGGAGCCTGCCTGAATATGATTTTATACCTGAATTTGGTCATATGATCAGTTTTACGATGTTACGACTCAACAGCATCAAAAAACATGAGAAGGAACGTGCGAGTCGCTTCTGGACGCGACTCTACTTTTATACCCGTACTCAGTCAGTATTATTTACATCTACATCTAAAATGTCGATTATACATCTAAAATGTATATTCTACATTGCGTATGTAATGCAGATTTTACATCTTATCCGCAACAGTCACGCACTGCACAGGGCAAATTGTGTGCGAGCGAGAAAGAGAATAAGTAGCGTCAGCAGCGCCAGAGGTGGGGAAGCAACTGAAAATTAATTTCTTTACTTTGGCTATAATAATGATTCGATCTGACTCAGATTCGGCAATCTGGTAGAAATGTCATTCTCTACAATACTGCGTATTTAGTTTTATCGTATCCTCAAAATTGTGGCTACCACAGATTTTCGTTCTTTGTGGTGGCGGAAGAGGGCGGGGCGAAATTTTGAAATACACTTGTAACAGTGTGATATCACATGAGTCTGGAAAAAAATATCGTTGCTCTAGCTTTTATAGTCTCTGAGATCTAGGCGCACATCAAGACGGACAGGCGGACAGACAGAGACTCAGCTATTGATGCTTATCAAGAATATATATACTTTATGGGGTCGGAAAATTTTCATTCTCTGCGTTACACACATCCACTTTTACAATATACCCCTTAACTCTTCGAGTACGGGTACTGCCTCCATGCTTTAACATTTTTTTGTGTACTGGAAGTCGAATTCTTTGCCTTTGGGGCATTGTACTTATCTCCTGGAGTCATTACCAAAAATATTTGGTTTTGTTTTGTCGCTCCATAATATATTATTCCACTTTTTTACCCATCTGGGCCAAAACAATACTTTTTTCGGCCCATATAAGGACATTTTTTAAACTCTCATGTACCTTTCTATGCAAGAAGTCAATAAAAACCAACAATCCTTAACCAAATCCTGATCAAATCCTTAAAATTTAAAAATTCCTCCAGGGTCTTTATTATTTTGACCACACCAAAAATGGCCATCCAAAACAAATTTAAGCTTAGAAAACTGTAATCTTTAACGAGAAGGAACGTGAGTCGCTTCTAGTCGCGACTCTACTTTTATACCCGTACTCAGTCAGTATATAAACTTGTGAGCTTATAATTGAAATTTAAAAAAATTAAAAAATTTTACATTTTACATTTTTTTTGCTACATTTGTTAACTACATCTACATGTAAATGTAGATAATACATCTAGAACAAATATTCTACATCTACCATTTAGATTCTACATCTCCTCTGCTAGGGGTTGCTCGCGCATTGCACAGGGCAGTGTGTGCGAGCGAGACAGAGAATGAATATCGTCAGCAACGCCAGAGGAGGTGTGGGAAGCAACTGAAAATTAATTTCTTCATTTTGGCCATAATAATGATCCGATCTGTACCAGATTTAGCAATCTGGTAGATATGGTCATTCTTTACGATACTGCGTTTTTAGTTTTATCGTATCTTTAAAATTGTGGATGCCACAGATTTTTGTTCTTTGTGAAGGCGGAATGGGGCGGAGCGAAATTTTGAAATACACTTGTAACAGTGTGATATCACATGAGTCTGCTCTAGCTTTTATAGTCTCTGAGAACGAGGCGCTCATGAGGACGGACAGACGGACGGACAGACAGACATGGCTCTATCGACTCGGCTATTGATACTGATCAAGAATATATACTTTATGGGGTCGGAAAATTTTCCTTCTCTGCGTTACACACATCCACTTTTACCACAAATACAGTATACCCCTTAACTCTTTTTGAGTACGGGTATAAAAATATAAACAATTGGCAGTCACACATTCAAAAACATTCGAGATATTTCATAACAAATTTCAGCACCTCTGTACTTATTATTTTGACCAGTATTGTATATACAATTGGTTTAATATATTCTTAGTCCCGGAACAAGAACCACAAAAATGTTATTGATAAAAACATGACAAGATAGATAGATAGATGCTAGAAAATAAAAGTAAAAATAAATTATCACTCATATGTTCGCTGACTAACAATGAAAATGCAATTTTGGACAATATTTTTTAATTTGCCCTTTTCGAGTATGTATAACATAAAACTAAAAATTCAACACATTTTTTTTTTTGATTTTAATTAAAAATAGAGTTTTCCTATAACTCTGTTTAATAAAAATGAAATATTCGTCTGTTAATTCAGTTATTCTTTTTAATGTATCAAATTTTTAATATAAATATACAAATATAGGGCAAATCCACCTTCTACGAGCACTCCTCTTGACTTTTTCGGACACAGCGAGCTACTTTGCGTTTAAAGTCAGGATAAGATTCTCGCCATTCTTTGGCGGCATCTACATTTGCTGGAGACTCATCGTTGGGATCAGCCAACATTGATATCACTGATATCAAGATAGTTTCCACTGTATGCACGGGTAACCAGCGCTCCGATGCTTTTTCGTATCCCCACTTATCATCTCCAGGCTCGTGCAAAATCGAAATGCAGACGTCTCCGTTTTTTTCAATATTAGGGTGCCAAATTTCAGTGACGAACTTCATTCGAGGTGGACGCAAAGGATATTCTTTGGGGAAGTAAAGATGTGCTTTAAAAAATCCTCCTTCACTGCAGAGAAGAAATAACATTTGATAAATTAAAAAACGTATTAAGAATTATTAGTATAGCCGATTAATCTGACTTTAAAACAAGCTACATTTTATTTAATTCCTACAATCCTTGCTATAAAAAAATCTTTGTGGACCGAACATTTTTGCGACATTTTCAGTTTTCCAAAATGAAAAAAGTATATCCTTTTGAATAGACTGGAATGTAAGCATTAGAAAGCCGAAGAAATCCCCGTATCTTTAGCATTCGATCTTTTTGTTTTGCAAGATTTTACACGAATACAGATGAAATCTGCTGTTCAATGAAATAGCAAAAAAAAAAATACAGTGAGACTCAAACCTATGTTTTAGGTTTAGAATAGGTAGCGTCCGCAGCGCTGAGAGGAGGTGGGGGAAGCAACCGAAAATTTATTTCTTTATTCTGCCTATTATAACAATCCGATCTCACTCAGATTCGGCACTCTGGTAGATATGGTCATTCTCTACGATACTGCGTTTTTAGTTTTATCGTATATTTACAATTGTGGCTGCCACAGATTTTCGTCCTTTGCGGGGGCGGAAGGTGGCGGGGCGAAATTTTGAAATACACTTCTAACAGTGTGATATCACATGAGTCTCGAAACAAAATTTGGTTGCTTTATCTCTTATAGTCTCTGAGATCTAGGCGCACATCAAGACGGACAGGCGGACAGACAGACAGAGACTCGGCTATTGATGCTGATCAAGAATATATATGTATACTTTATGGGGTCGGAAACGTTTCCTTCTCTGCGTTACACACATCCACTTTTATACACCTTAACTCTGCGAGTACGGGTATAATTACGAGAAATGCTTCGTTCGGTCCGTTTTGGGCGTGCGATGCGAAGTTATGAGAATGTGGAATCGCTGATTCAATCGGATCGGACGAAGCGAATACCTAATCCCTCCGAATCGGTTCGGTTACCCGTTCAGGCAATGCTCTATTATGTATCCAGCAACAAAATCTACAGATTGTTATCGACAGTTAGCCAATTGAGAGAGTGTGGACTGAGAGAACAGCTTATGGACATCTCAGGAATACGTAAATGGTGCAAGATGGAGGCAAAAACTGTGCGCAAAACCAAAAGGGGAGATGAAAATTCTTCCTTTTTTTTCAACAATATATGCACCTACAAACACAATCACATCGTCGAGTTCATATTTTTCCTTTTTTAATTTTATTTGAACTTTTACATTTGGCACTATTTCCAAAACACAGTTGATTCCTCAGCATATTTTACTTATGTTCAACACACTTACGGAATAAATAGCTAATTCCTGGCAGCATTTGTCCGCAGTGCTGGAGACAGGGCTTTAGTTTACAAGTGTTTTTGCTAACTTTAGTCGTGTCCCCATGTGCTCTATGTGCTTTCCAGGACTTCTTGCACTTAAAAACTGTCACATTACTGAGAGATCAAAATAACATATTTTTCTGAATTTTTGAGGGTATTAAAGGTATTGGGGTCTTGCCTTAAGTTTTTCGCATACAAAATCGACTCATAGTCGTCTTTTTATAGTAAATTGGGTTTAATACGATAGTGAGAGTGCATAAAACTTAGTATTCAATTCCATTACACCTCCTGCTTTTAGTTTTTAATGTATCTCTTAGGTCTCCTTTTCTGGACCGAGCCATATTTCATCAACGCTTCAAAAACAAACCACTATTTCCAAAAATGTCTTTTATCAAAATATGTAAAAACTAAATTGACCGTAATTTCATCAACATATATAATAAATTTACCTCACTGATTTTTTTAAAATGGTTTATTTGTTTTTTTCGTTAAAAAAAAATTTTTTTAACTACTACTATTATTTCATTGAACGGCAGATTTCAGGGGTAATCGTTTAAAATCATGAAAAACAAGGAGATGGAATGAAAATGTAACAATGTTTTTTAGGGTTTCTAGTGCTTACATTCCAGGCTTTCTAAATAATGCTATAAATGTATAATTTTATCAATTTGGAAGACTAGAAATAGCGCAAAGAGATATGCAGCTTTCACTTTCACTTTCAAAACTCTCTGAGGTGAAGTGCGGCATTACTTTTAATGCACCTAACCACTTTCAAAACTTTTTTTTAAACTATTTCATTGAACATAACTGTAAATATGTACATAAATACATATGTATGATAAAGTGGTCGAATTTAGGCGGTTCCGACTTACAAACTGAGACGCCTACATATGTACATATATTGACTTGGCTGTTGATACTGACATGAAGCAACATGGAGTAAATTTATACACGGATGTAAAATCATTGGAGAATTTTCAATTTACTTTAATCCACAAAATTCATCAGATTCAGATACCAGTCACTAATGGCAGTTCTAAAATCTCAACAAATTTCTCAAAGCCAACAAATTTAAATGGTTGCGTTTGAAGCGTTTTTCGGGAGCAATTCAAAACCATTTACCACAAAGTTGAGGAAGTGCTAAGAATAATACATGCTACTACATGTAAATCTCTAGATCTTGATCTATGTACAATGTTTTAAAGAAAATGTAAACAAACAAAAATGTTCTCTGTGGTAAATCAGCGACAACTAACACTTGTCTCTATATTAACTAAGGGATTTTTGCGATCCGAAATGCTTGTTCATTGCGGTGCAAGCATCTGGTTAAAACATAAAACTATCCAACAGGGCCATTGAATAAATATAAATAAATAAATATCTACATATATAAACATACTAAAGTGTATCTGGTGGACCAATTATAAGAACTTCCCAGCGGAATATATCATTCTCATCAATTAATCCAGCTGAGAAACCTTCTACTGGATTCTTGTTTAGTTCTGAAACGAAAAAAATACAGATATGTAATTAAAATTGTGTTTTGTACGTACGATATAAGTATATACGATTTATATGCAACCGCATAATTTCAGATTTTATTCGTTTTAATCACTTTTGGAAATGTCTGTGGTCAAATCTCTTGTATAATTGCAAAACCAACCAACCCAAAAGCAGGTTTCACAAACAATATCACTTTTAATTTCGGTTTAGTGGGAGCTGCACTCGCTTTAGCGATCGAGTGATCTCGGCAGGCAGACGGATTTCTACCGGCTACATTAAGCGACAAAGTGACAAAGAGCATATACAGCAACACGAAACATAACTTACGCTAGGCTATCTCAAGGAACAAATTTAATATAAGCTTTGGCTTTCTATTGAATGAAAATGTCTATGCTTTGTGTGGAATTTTTGATTGTGTATATTTTTCATGCATTTCACTAGACCTTTCTGACATAAAAACAAACCTTTAGAAATTTGATACAACCCATGTAGTGGGCCGACTCCAACATAATACAAATTTTAAAATTTGGTCGCACTTTAGCTTAGTAGTTTTAGTTTTCATCCAAAAATTTTTAGATGTACCGATATCTTTTTTATCCTTAAAGAAAGTTTTGAGGCCTACTGAAGGTCATTTAGATGAGCTGATCCGATTGAACAAAATATCGTCAGAAACAAAAATAATTTTCTCCTAAACACTGTCAATCATTATTGACGATTATTGAACAGGTATAATCGGTCGGACTATAATGTCTGGACGTTGATATGCAATGACTACACCATCAACTGGCCCATGCGACACCAATCCGAAGCCTGTTACGAGCGGAACGCAGGCTAGAAACGCAGCCCCTCCTCCGGGGCGCGCTGCCGCATGACGCGCGACGCGTGTTACCGAACTGATCGCGAACATGCAGGAAAGATAGGGGTTAGACCAAAGATTTTACAATACAACAAGATGCGTAACGAGGAAGAACGAAATGTATGACTGCAGAGCAATTTTTCAAGAAATCTAACTCCACACTTGCGTATGTGTTAGTGCGCTATACAAAATGTATTCTATTTTTAGATTCTCGCTCGGTCCACCTCTCGGCTCGATTTTATGTGAAAGCGTCGTATTTTTCTGTTACATACAAACATACACATCCATGCTCAATTCTTAATGATGAAAACGAAACTAACGTCCTGTAACTGCTTACGAAAGCAAATACGAGCGACGGTGCGATGGGTAAGCTGTTTGCCTATGGACAGTGTGAGCCAAGTTCAAGTCTCAGCGAAGATATGATAAGGTGATGATTAGTTCTTTTTTTTTTGCGGTATTTTTATTTTAAAATCAAACTTATTTAATGTTGAATAAAAATTGTTTGGAAAAAACCAAAATTTCAAATAAGAAATATAATAGCCACCGAAAATAATAATAATTTTGGTAGATTAGGTAGATTATAAATAGGTTAAGGAAAAAAATAAAAAACTTGTACTGAGTGTGGCTTGAACTCGCTGCTCAGCTTCGTTTATCAGCCAGCCACTTAGACCGCTACGCCACGGACTTAGGAGTCGTAGAATCGTCAATATGTCAAGTTGAATCCTTTGTTGCGACAGAACATACCAAAAAATGCACTCACACAACCAAGCGCTCAAACACGGACAACACAACGCACACATAGAAAAATCGAAAATCCACATCGAAAATCCAGGCTAAAAATTTCGTGTGCTTTTCAATCGTATGGGCGTTACGCATCTTGTTGTATTGTAGAATCTTTGGTTAGACTAATTAATATTCGAGAAAAATTAGAGCTAAACACGACTAAAGAGCTAAACATGCAAAGATAGCTAAGAAATAGTACTAATTACGGGAAAGGTATGTTAGTATTCGTAATTTAAGAAGAGGAAGGGAGTTAGTGGTGGATATTATAAGAGAATTATAGTCCGAGCATAAGACCCTAAACGGTTCATGCAAGGAATAATTTGATCTAAAAAGTGGTAGGAATAAAGTTTGTAGTAGTTTTAATAGGAATCGTAAAGTTTATGCGGCTCAACAATTCAGGGCTATCTACGTCATCCTAGATCAGGTTGTGCATAAAAATCACACCAAGCATTTTTCTGTGTCTAACTAAGGTTGGAAGGTTTATTAAAAGCAATCTACGAGGGTAAGATGGCAATCTCACACCTGCATACCAGTTGAGGCCACGCAGAGAAAAAAGTAAAAAGTTTGTCTGGACTGATTCTATACGGTTCTGGTGTACTTTGTACTGGGGGCACCATACACAAGAGCCGGACTCTAAAATCGGACGTTATATAGGGATCGTCAAACTCCTTTGACCACCATTTTATAAAACCAAGCACGCCCATGGCCTCATTTACCATGGTAGAAATGTGTTCAGAAAACTTTAACTTTGGGTCTAGATCATCAACCAATGTAATTCTCTCAAGAGAACCACCGCAGAGGGTGTAAGAAGCCAACATGGGGCTGGAGCGATGAAATGTAATAACTTTGCATTTCGAAGCATTTAGGTGTAACATATTTGCACAACACCATGACTGAAAGTTATTGAGATCGGATTGCAAGCGAGAGTGAAATGAAATGTCCTTGTACTGGACACAGAGTTTAGCATCATCCGCATACATGAGTACTCGAGAATTTGTTAATACTGAAGGCAGGTTATTAATAAAGAGTGTGAAAAGTAGGGGGCCTAGATGGCTGCCCTGTGGTACTCCAGAAGTAACCTTAACAGGTGAAGAGAAGGAGTTTTTGAAGAGGACTCTTTGAGACCTAGAACGAAGATAACTATAAATCTATCTCAAAAGATTAGGCGGAAACCCTAAAAGGTCAAGTTTTTGTGCTAGAAGGGAGTGGTTTACCGAGTCGAATGCTTTACTGAAATCAGTGTAGATAACATCCGTCTGAAAGTTACCTTGGAAGCCTTTAATGATAAAAGAGGTAAACTCTAATAAATTTGTGGTTGTTGATCGTCGCTTTATAAATCCGTGCTGAGATGGAGATATAAGTGATTTGCAGAGATGTTGCAAGTGCGGAGTTAAAATTGTTTCAAACATTTTAGGAATAGCGGATAACTTAGATATACCTCTATAATTATTAGCATCAGACTTGCTACCTTTATTATTGAGAGGAATAATACAAGATTCCTTCCAGATCGGGAAGTATAGGATAGGGTGGATAGGGTGAATAGTTTGAGCAGGGGTCCACAGTGTGGATGTGGACTCCACACAGAGCGTCGGCCCAGTACCTGAGTACAAAGCCGGGAGCTCCGTCAGAAAATGGTGAAAACACCGGCTTAATTAGTCGAAGATCATGAAGCAGTGAGCTTATATTTAACAAGGGGCTGAAAATTCCGTTCGACCTTGGTAAACTGTATGGATACTGCTGACAAGAGTAGCTTTCATGCGAATAGGTTGTTTGGTATATGGTATACCGATAGGATCTAGGCGGTTCGGAGTTGTCAAATCCATAGTGAAGAAATAAATACAGAGCCTTATAGCTGAGGTAAAAGTTTACAAAGAAACAGAAAGACATTGATTTTGATCCTGGTTAAAGAGTAAGGGATACCAAAAAATTCGAATATCCTTTACCTTATAGCCTTATAAATATTGCTTATAGAGTATGAGTGTACTGTTCCAGGCCTAAATCGTAGATTTTTCGTAATTTTGATGTTACTATAGACAGGCAGCTTTTTGGTTGAGATAATTATAATGAAAAATATTAAAAAATTGCATTTTCTCGCAGGTGAACAGGGCGTGGCTTAAATATAAAAACAAAATTTATCTTAAACTGATGACAAAGAACAACATTCAATTTTGTTTCTTTAGCTTCGAAAGTCTTCCAGATCCATGTGTTCATACTCACGGACAAGGCTATATATACATGTATGCATGCAAATATGTATGTTTTATATACATATGTATGTAAATTGACTCGGCTGTCTAAGCTGAACAATACCCGGCTGTTACTTACATTTGTACAATACAACCTTGTACTCTGCGACTACAAAATATAAAAACAATAAAGTCCGTCTTACTTAAATTTTTCGCATAAATGGAAAATAAATTGAGCAGATTTACGTACGTACATATGTATGTACCGATGTACATTCATATGTATCCGGCTCGATACAGCTCCGAACTTTTTCATTATAAATTGAAACTAATATTAACTATGTTAACTATACCAACTATGTTTTTATATACAATTCAAAAAGTTATTTTGGATACTACTAAATTAAAATTACCCCCGGCCGTTTCCTTTCTTGGAACATGTGACATCGTCATAGGGAATCAGTTCCCTAAACATATATATGTACATATGTATATACGTACATACAACTATTATATTCCTTGAAGATAAACCAAGACGGAAATTTGTATGTACATACAAAATATATATTTCTATAAAATTATATATAGATATATTCATATTAATATGTACATAGACATACATATATATTAAATATTTATATTTAACTTACCAGCCAATTGTTTCTTTAGCAGTAAAGATGACTGAAGTTCAGACATATTAAGTTTGTATCTATTATATTTCTCTAAAATAACGCACGCCTATTTTATACAAATTACAATTTTTCCTTTAAAACGCAGTCACCAAAAAAACAAATATGAGGACCGATGAGAAAGAATTTTCGTTCTATGGACTAAAAACAGATAAATGAACTGAAACTGGACGGGATATACTGAGTATAATAATTTTTAATGAACTAGTTCATGGAACAGAGAAACGAAATAGCACAATGTTCCGCCTTAAGGCAAAGGAAGTGTGAGCGAGAGAAATATATGAACTGGTTTGGTTGTAGTCGAACTGGTAGAAACGGCCTATCGGAAACATTAATATGGTGCTATGACACTAGAATGACTAGTTGCAAAAATAGAGACTGAAAGCCAATAGTCGTGTCTATAGACGGCTACGAACACTAATAGCCTTTTCACACTGACGACCATCCACCATCCCCCATCCATTTCTGGGATGGGCCGTAAGGTTTTGCCGTTCCGAAAATTTCCCAGTTATTCCGCCATCCATCTGGGATGTTCCTAATTCGCACGTTTCCATGCGGTATTTTTTCGATAATTGTCAAATGCAACCATAAATATTTGACATTCACAACGAAAAATCGGAATTCACTACGAAAATGTAAACAATGACAGACAGAAAAATGAAAAAAACAACAACAAAACATCTGATGTCAAAATATTCTCAGGCACAAAACTCAGAAGTGAGATAGTTTGTGGACTATCCTCTGGGAATTTGTTTATGAGGAGTGTTTTACAAAACTCATGTAAGAAATTGCACACGCTGTTGGCTAAAAGCCTTCCGACTATTCTGTACTCGGAAAAACAGCCCAAAGTATACAATGCTACGGCGATATACAATTTTCATTAAACAGAATCTTTGTTTTCGGCTAAATCTTTCTCCTAAAATGTCCCGAACCGCTTCTAAAAAGTCCTATCATATATATTTGTATATAAAACATTGATTGGATTTTGTAGAAGCAGTCACAAACGACCACGCTTCAGTTTTCTCAAAACAAATATCCATTCTAATATCTCCTCCTCGTCCACATCCTCATCATCCATGTCCAGCATCATGATTAGCTTGGTCATGAATATGTTTTGCTGTTGAATCACATTTACAACCATTGCAATATTATTAATATTCATTTTAATTAAAGACGTAAACAAATTTCCGCACGCAATTATGAGCATCAGCTGTTTCTCATGGATGGGGGATGGTGGATGGTCGCAGTGTGAATCGGAGTTTCACATATTTCAAAAATTCCCACCGTTCCTCCGGGATGGGCTCAGTGTGCAGAGGGTATAATATGGCGTTTTGCCTCTCATGCTCTCTTCTCTCTATCGCTCTATCTCTCTCATCGCAGCAAAGTTAGGCCTATATAACGTTTTTTCGTTCTTGAACCTATTTTAAATGCTGATTAAGTCATCGTACGAGAAAATTCGTTACCATGATGCATTGAAAACTGGTAAAATTAGCATTGTTCTCAGCTAATTTTAAAACAACTGCTATATTTTAGTATTCTAATGTTTTTATAGCCTAGTACCCAGTTCCGAAACATTTTTTCTTGCACATTGTGCCATATATTTTCGCTGAGGCAGAGTGTGACCAGAGATGCATGACCTACGCTTACACTTCTCAATCAGCTCATGTTGTTTAAAAATTTTTTTAGAGTAAACAAAGTAAATGATATGCACTTCTCCGACTGGAATTGCTCTTCCCCCAAAGGTGGGTACGCCTTTATTTTATCGGCAAAGGAGTGTGTCTGGATAGCGAGGCTACCCGTGCACCCACCGAAGACCACCGTGAGCATAACATGCTTTGATGAGCATAGACATGGACCAAGATGAAAATGGCTTAATAGACAAAAAAAAAAATCGAGTCAACTTATACTACTTGGGATTGGCAGGTCTTGCTGTGACAGAGGTAAACTCAAAATATTTTTTTTATGTTTTAAAAATTAATAAATTATAATTTCCATTCAATGGTCCTTCATATAAATTCCGTAATTATATACCATTTCGATCATTTTCAAATAAAACCATAAATAATTAAAATTTACAACGAAAAATCTGAATCTTCACACATCTGTTGGCTGACGGCTTTCCTTCCAGCCTTCCGCCTGTTCTTTACCCAAAAAAATAGCACAAAGTATACAATGCATCGTTTCTTTTGGCTACATCTATCTCCAAAAATGTCTGGAACCGCTTCTAAACAGACATAGCATAAAGATTTATATATAAAATATGGATTGGATTCAATAGAATCAGTCACAAATGACCACGCTTCAGTGCTTTCAAAACAGATATCTATTCTAACATCTCCTCCTCGTCATAGTTGTCCTCATCATCATCATCCATGTCCAGCAGCATGATTAGTTTGTGCAAGAATATGTTTTGCTGCTGAATAACATTCACAACCATTGCGTTCCGCTGCACCGAATTGTGTGAATCAGCTCTTTCACGGATGGGTGATAGTGCCAGGGTGAATCGGTGTTTCACATATATTGAAAATTCCTACCGTTCTCAACTCTGGGCTCAGCGTGCAGAGGGTATGGTACATATGCCAGAAATCTTGAGGGATTTTGGATAATAGCCTCTGCACGCTGAGCCCAGAGCTGAGAACGGTGGGAATTTTTGATGTGAAACTCCGATTCATACTGAACCCATTCACCATCAATGATAAACAGCTGATGCGCACAATTTGGTGCGACGGAAAATTTGTTTTCCTCTAAAATTGAAATTAATATTCATATGTTAGCAATAATTGTATAGATATACCAGAAAACAACGAGGCGTTTTTAAAGGAAAGTTGTGTATCACCAAATCAGTTTATATCTTAGACTCTCTTTCTAAGTATCGAACATACGGAAGGCTTTTCGGCGTTTCAGCCAACAGCGCATGAAATATCTAAATATCTAGCTAAATGCTTATCATTTGGTTTTTATTTTATTCCACACTCACCCTTAAGTATGACTAAAGCATGTATATCTGCGAACTTGGGAATATTTGTGACTCACCTCATCACTTTTAAAACTATTTTTAAGACACTTCCAGTCTTTTCTCGAAAGTAAGCATTAGGTTTTCAGGTCTTATTCATTGGAGGCTCTCTAAAAAGGTATCACTTGCTCTATTTGAAAGACTGGAAGTGTCTCAAAATTAGTTTTGAAAGTGCAAGTTTTCAATAAAAGAATTAAGCATTGGAGATAAATTTATAAAGTTTTTGGCGACGCTTTCGTCGTTCCAGCGCCTTAGTCAAAGCTGCCAATTTGTAAACAAACACAAAAATGTGTAACTGTAGTGAATTTACACCTGGTCACACTTCGCCAGTAAAATATGTATAATTGTACTCTGAGAACTCGGCTCTAAGATCATATTCGATCATCACTGGAATACCCAAAATACATTTTGCTATTTACGGAGCAACTCTACCTTACGACTACCTATTACATAGCTATCGACTCGTTCCCCAGCCAGTCGATAGTATTACACCGAAAAACACTATTTGCGCGTACAAAAAAATTCGTGAGTCAGAATTTATAATTTATAAATTTGGTGTACGATATTTTGTATGAAACGATGGCATATCATCAGGATGGAATGCCAGACCAACAATTCCTTTGGGATGTTTTTCAAAGGTAAGCCTCGGAAACTAAGAAGATAAGGAAAAATTTAATTGTTTTTATTTAAGAGTGGACAAAGATAGAAGCGGTCACATCTCAGCAGATGAGCTTCAAGTGGCCCTTTCTAATGGTACATGGTCTGCCTTCAACCCTGAAACGGTTCGTTTAATGATTGGAATGTTTGATCGCGAAAACAGAGGAACAGTATCTTTTCAAGATTTTGGAGCCCTGTGGAAATATGTGACAGATTGGCAAAATTGCTTTCGTTCTTTTGACCGGGACAATTCGGGCAATATTGACAAAAATGAACTTAAGACAGCACTAACTTCATTTGGGTACCGTTTATCTGACCACCTCGTTGACGTTTTACTCCGAAAATTTGATCGTTTTGGACGAGGAACTATTCTTTTTGATGATTTCATACAGTGTTGTATTGTTCTTTACGTGAGTATCAAAAAATATTTTAACACCAAGTCCATTTTCACACAGGTCTTTTTAATATTTGAGCTTAAATCGATCGTTAAATGCAAGCATACATATGTACATGTGTATATCAGCTTTTTGATTAGATATCATTAGATTTGGGTTAGAGAACTAATACTAATAGAGTACTGGTACTGTAAATAACAGGGACATTACGATACTAACAAAAGAATCAAATAATTCATTTCTTCTTTTATAAAGAAAATATAAAGATATAAAGTACATATCACCATCAATAGCCGAGTCGATATAAACATGTCTGTCTGTCCGCCTTGTGGCCTAGTTCTCAGAGCAACCAAATTTTTTGTATAGACTCATAAGATATCCCACTGCTACAAGTGTATCTAAAAATTTTCCCACTTCCTCTTTTTCCCCAATCTGTGGTATCCACAGTTTTAAAGAACCAAAGTAAGGAATGATGTACAGTAGGCACACATATTATTCGGACTCGGCACACCTTTCCCATAAAGGTATTAGTGCCCTATGCATTAATATTGACCCACTAAACAAGCAGAGCCATTTGCAAGGATTCTTTCGATCAAATTTTTGGTTTCCGTATCCTTTTCCAAATTTCTGCAAACATACTTCATGGAACTTCAGTCAGGTAACTGGAGCTGAGTTTTCAGCTGGTTGCAGTGGAAAATGAGCAAGATTTGATCAAATAAAAATGAATTTTTTAGGTATTTTTTTGGGTGGTACAAGACTGTCTTCGGATTATGCCAAAATTTAATGGCACATGGATGCAATTTGTCGCTCAAACTATTATTGTTCATATCCTTGCTAATTTTACTAGTAATGAAGACCATTCGTACTGCTCCATTTGCACCTATACACCCACAAACTATTATGTTCCTACAGCCATGCACTACAGTTGGTGTCCCAATTTTTCTTATTGATGGCTTAATTTACTTTTCGTAAGACTTTTGGAGGAACACACAGCCAAATTCATTTTTGGAGTATGTGATTTAACTGGTGAATCCAAATAGGACACATTTTGCATTGATGGACTTTGCGAAAAGTAAATTAAGACATCGATGGGAAAAATGGGACATCAACTGTAGTGCATGGCTGAAGAAACATAATAGTTTGTGGGTATAGGTGCAAATGGAGCAGTACAAATGGTCTTCATTACTTTTAAAATTAGAAAGGATATGAACTAAAATAGTTTGAACGACAAATTGCATCCATGTGCCATTAAATTTGGGCATAATCCGAAGACAGTCTTGTACCAGCCAAAAAATATCGAAAAAATGTATCTTTATTTGATCAAATCTTGCTAATTTTCCACTGCAACCAGCTGAAATTCAGCTCCAGTTACCTGACTGAAGTTCCATGAAGTATGTTTGCAGAAATTTGGAAAAAGGGTACGGAAACCAAAAATTTGATCGAAAGAATCCTTGAAAATTGCTCTGCTTGTTTAGTGGGTCAATATTAATGCATAGGGCACTAATACCTTTATGGGAAAGGTGTGCCGACGACTTATAGACATCATAAAGAGTGAATGGGGCAAACAAAAATGTTTTATATTATTTTTTAGCTTTAATATTCAAATATTACTTGAAGAACCTAACGACTGTCCGAATAATTTATGTGCGTAAAAAATTGACTTTTAACGGCCGGATGGTTAAAAGAGAAATAGAAGGCGAGATGTAACGGATAGTGCTATATGGAATCCCAGTGGACCAAAACTTCGTAAACGATATCGCAAACGTTCAGTTTGTGGCAGTGAAAGTTTCGTTTTCGGTTGCTCGCAGAAGGTATCGTTTTCGGATCTTCTATGATATCGTTTGGGATATTTTTATTATAACTTTTGCGAGCCCTTTATGTTATCTTTTAGGATACGATTCAAATATAATTATCGAGCCGAAAGTAATATTAAAAGTGAACCACTTTACATATTAAAAAAAATAAAAACAATATATTGTCGGCTCGTATTTTATTTTGTTCTCATATTTATTATTGATGCACTGACGGCGCAAGCGCTATTCCCGGCTAGCAAAATGTACACGTAAGAGCTGTTCACGTTAAGAGTAATCGCAAAAGTCAACTCAGCCGAAGTTCAATAACCAAGTCTCACTCTGGACGAGCACGCCTTGATGATCACGGTAAACCTTTACGCCTCTGCTCGGCATCGGGGTTTCCATGTCCTCACGGCAAGAAGCAGTTTGGAATTATATACTTTATCCTAATACACATTTTTCACTTATTTTTAAGTCTGTTTGCGATCATTTTGCGAGACTAAAGTCGACGTTTGGTTTTGGTAAAAAATGTTGTTTTCAAAGTCCGCCGTATCTAGCCATTTTTTTACGTTCTTCTCCATTTTTCACTCATATTAAAGTCCGTTTGCGATAATTTAGCGAGACTTAAACGTCCCTTGGCTTTTGTCCGCAAAACACCCTTTTATTGAGTCCGCTTACGTACATTGAGCGAGGCGTCAGTAATCGCTCACGGATTTTTATCATTTCTAAGTCCGTTTACGAACATTTTGCGATAGTTTCGCTTTACTATCGTCTTGTAGTCAACTGGGATGAGCTAGAAAATTTGTCATTGGGTGCAAAGCGGATAGAAGGATTGCGGGAATATATTGTACATTGTACATTATAAGATGTATAAATCATATAATTCAATGTATGTATTTGCTAATATTGCGATGCACAAAATTTTTTATTTGCAGACATTAACAACTGCATTCCGGCAACATGATACTGACATGGATGGCGTCATAACAATACATTATGAGCAATTTTTAAGTATGGTTTTTTCTTTGAAAATATAATGTTTTAAATACACATAAAGTAAATTTTCTATATATATCTTTGTTTTAAAGAACATAAAATGACTTGTGTAAATTAAATAGTGGATGCTATTTATTAGAAATAAACAATACATAATATATAATTTTAACTCCAAAAGAGTTTATTTTAACAAAAGAATATGAAGTAATTGAATCTATTGTATGTTTAAAATTTTACTTTTTACCTTGATTGTAATAAAACTTGTTCATATTGTGCATAAAAGAAGCGATACAAAATATCACTTGAAAGAAGATCAAAATACGTTTCTTCTACACATAATTTGTATTTTAAAAAGAAATGAGTATTAACGAAATGGATCGTTGTGAGTCGCTTCTGTGGACGCGACCATCCTTTAATACCCGTACTCAGTCAGTATATAAATATGTGAGCTTATGATTTACATATGTGGAATTTTTAAATATTTTATCAGTTCACATTTTTGTGCGAGTCAGAAAGAGAATGAGTAGCGCTGCTGCACTGGAATGTGGTGGGGTTAACTGAAAATTAATTTCTTTATTTTGGCTATAGTAATGATCCGATCTGACCGAGATTCGGTATTCTGATAGATATGGTCATTCATTACTGCATTTTTAGTTTTCTCGTATCTCCAAACTTGTGGTTGCCACAGATTTTCGTACTTTGTGGTGGCGAAAGGAGGCGGAGCGAAATTTTGAAGTACACATGTACACATGGTCTGAAAACAAAATTTGATTGCTCTAGCTCCTCAGAGATCTAGGCGAAAAACAAGACGGAAGATACTGATAGACTGATGCTGATCAAGAATATAAGTTAACGAGTGCTAAACAATTGTACACTGGGCGGAAGAATGTCTGCCAAGTTTGCACTTTTTTAGGCGTGGGATCGGACGATCGTGGGCGATCCCACTCGAACACCTGCGCTGGTGTCAGCATTTTTATGCTGCTCTGCGCCGGCGTCGCGACCAACAGCAGAGGTCTCGTGGTCGCCGGGCTGGACTAGAATAGTTCAGTTTTTATCTGATCGCCGAGCTGCATGAACGCATTCGTCTTGCATTGCCTCATTAATTATTCAAACAATTAAATATGTTACAATAACCATAATCACCATCTATTGAATAAAGAACTCAATGAATATAATATCCCGCCGTCTAATACTTATCGTGTCGGAAGGAAATTAAATATTACTTATACAGGGGTGCCACAGAAATCTTTAGTGAAATGGAAATCCGAACCGAGGATTTCCGCTTAAAAATTTCCGCCGTGCCACGGAATTCCGAGCGATTTAATTTTTCTTAGCATTTTTACAAACCAAATTCGAGCTAAGGCTAGGGCTGCCAACTTTCAAGATTCAATTAGAATAGGGTTCATTTCGCAGTTTTACTAATTTGATCATATCAAAACAATGGGGTTTTAATGTTGTTCTTTTAGGATATAAAATAATTGATTTTTCAAAGCTGTACTTTTATAATTTTAACGCAAAGAACATCCCATTTCTTGCGCTCCTAACAAATCGACAACTCTAGCAGTTGTTTGGCAACTCTCCGTGCCTGGCAGAAATCAGCTGTTCAAACAAAAACAAACATCTGTTTTTAGTTAAACTTAAAAAAAAATCCCTGTAGTGAGACTTTTGGCCATCGAAGAGGTACGGAGGCAGCAGATTAGAAAATAAACCTTCCGGCGCAGGCTTCTCAGATGCGCATCGGAACCGTTTTCACAATCAGACGATACGTATGTGGTTTTTGTGATTTTTTGCTCAAACTACTTCTAATTTGTTTTATTACAATTAACAGCTTTCGGTACAATTATCGTGTTAAAAATGCAACCTTCGAAAGGATTTTTAATATAATCAAAGAAGATATCCCATCTTCCTCGATTCCGCCCATTCTGCTCTTGGCGATTGGCCTGCGGTTTTTAGGAGTTGGGTCGTTCCAAAGAGCAATAGGAAAGGACGCATATCTTTCTATGTCCAGACAATCCGTTGGAAAAAATTTATGGAAAATGCTTCCTTTGCTGGAAAGGAAACTTGGTGCCCGTTTCATTCAACTGAATCAATCAGAGCAAAATCTGAGTAAATGCAAACAGCATTTCTATGAAAAGTATGGGATTCCTGGTGTTATTGGCTGCATTGATGGTACCCACATCAAGATCATGAAGCCCGGCAATGCCCAGCAAGTTTGTTTTAATAGAAAGGGGTAGTTTAGCTTAAATGTAATGGCAGTAAGTGAGATGCTTTTAAGATGTTAACTTTTTTATTGTGAAGTGGTTTGTTAATCTTGTCTGTCTGTTTTTTTATGTGTGTTTTAGAACGCTGTATTTTGTTCCAAATAGAGGTGGGCGCAGGCCGGGCCGGGCTTCGTGTCCCGCGGGCCTCGTCATGAAAACTGCGGGCTTCGTGCCTTAAAATCGAGTTTGGCACGAAGTCGTGTGGGCTTCGTGCGTTATAGCCTGTTTACACTGCGGCGCATCATTGGATTTTTCCGTTAAATGGAACATGCGACAATGATGCCCATAAGAGCCCTGTGGATAGAAGAAGACAATCATGCGGCCGCATCTTTATAGCCTTTTCACACTGACGACCATCCACCATCCCCCATCCATTTCTGGGATGGGCCGTAAGGTTTTGCCGTTCCGAAAATTTCCAAGTTATTCCGCCATCCATCTGGGATGTTCCTAATTCGCACGTTTCCATGCGGTATTTTTTCGATAATTGTCAAATGCAACCATAAATATTTGACATTCACAACGAAAAATCGGAATTCACTACGAAAATGTAAACAATGACAGACAGAAAAATGAAAAAAACAACAACAAAACATCTGATGTCAAAATATTCTCAGGCACAAAACTCAGAAGTGAGATAGTTTGTGGACTATCCTCTGGGAATATGTTTATGAGGAGTGTTTTACAAAACTCATGTAAGAAATTGCACACGCTGTTGGCTAAAAGCCTTCCGACTATTCTGTACTCGGAAAAACAGCCCAAAGTATACAATGCTACGGCGATATACAATTTTCATTAAACAGAATCTTTGTTTTCGGCTAAATCTTTCTCCTAAAATGTCCCGAACCGCTTCTAAAAAGTCCTATCATATATATTTGTATATAAAACATTGATTGGATTTTGTAGAAGCAGTCACAAATGACCACGCTTCAGTTTTCTCAAAACAAATATCCATTCTAATATCTCCTCCTCGTCCACATCCTCATCATCCATGTCCAGCATCATGATTAGCTTGGTCATGAATATGTTTTGCTGTTGAATCACATTTACAACCATTGCAATATTATTAATATTCATTTTAATTAAAGACGTAAACAAATTTCCGCACGCAATTATGAGCATCAGCTGTTTCTCATGGATGGGGGATGGTGGATGGTCGCAGTGTGAATCGGGGTTTCACATATTTCAAAAATTCCCACCGTTCCTCCGGGATGGGCTCAGTGTGCAGAGGGTATTAATCATGCGGCGCATCATTAGCTAGTCTTGCCGTATTCTGTCTAGTATTTTTACAAAATACTGAAATTATTCAGGGTATCGACAGCTGTGAATTAGTAAATTATATTTAAAACTGAAATATGAGCAATGAAAAACAAAAGAAAAAAAGTGTACAGAGGGGGCGGAATATAATAAGAATTGACTTGTGGGGGGAAAAAATAGAGGATTTGCGTGGGTTGTGCAAGAACACCCACATTTACGAGGACTCACATTTCTGTTCGGTGAAGCCAACGATAGCTTCAGTTGCTGTGGAGTCCTCCTAAACAAGCTCAATAAACAATTGGGTGCTCCTAGTGAAACTCCCAAATGCACCATTTTCCACATTTAATAATAAATCGCTTATTATTTTGGGAAATTCTTTAAATTTCAATAAAAATGCTTTTGCTCTCTTCTTCTTGCTCACCGAGTTTGTTTACATTTGTAGGCCGAACAGCTGACAAATGCTGCGAAAAATGATGCGGCTTTGGTGTAAACGCCTCGCATCATTTTTCCGCACCTTCGACAATGATGCGGCAGTGTAAAAAGGCTATTAGCCACAAGCCAGCTAGGCCCGAAGAGGTATATTTTTGGTATATTTTGGTATATTTGGTATATTTCGAATATACCTGAGGGTCGGACGGTATATTTCAGTATATTTATAAGGATTGAACGGTCTATTTTATATATTTGATCCGCGGTCACACTACTTATCTTCTTCGTTTTCAGCAAACAACAACATATCATCCATCAATCAAAAATTGTTGGAGTTGTCCAACACTGGTGTGGCGCGCATCATCAAATTTATAGCGGAAAGAAACAAATTAGTTTTCTTCAAGGATTTTGGCTTATATCTTCAATTAAAAGGCATTTTTCGAAGCTTCTGTGGTTGCCACACACACCGATAAAGACGGCTTGAAGAAATCCAGCATATATCCATAATTATTCACACAAATCCGGATTTTGACAAATGGCGGCCGGGTAAATTTTGCAAAAACGGCACCGCAACGGCTGAAACCATCGAAACCATGGCTGGAATAGGAAGGACCAGGATGGCCACGGAGAAGGCGACAGGCGCAAAGATTTTGATGGAGACACGGAAGAAAAAGGAAGGAGAAACCAGACCTTTCATTAAGACAGGCTTGAAAAGAACGGAAAAACCGACAACAGCGACACTTAATTTGGCGAAAAGCAAGAAAACGAACATGATCACGAACATGTCTACGAAGAGAGAGAAAGAGACGTCTACTACAGCAGCTAATGTGATTCAGACGAGCAAGAAAGAGAAGACGAACGTGGACTGCGTGGTATCCGAGAACACGACAAATGGTAAACCAAAGCAGAATACTAACAAATATTATGAGGGTCACAAAGGCCCATATATTGTATACATTGATAAAACGAGTGACGGTAATACCAGGAAGGCTATTAACCAGTTTGAGCTATCCGATCTGTTGCTGAAATTGGGAATTGGCGACATCGAGGAGGTTGCTAGAATAGGCTATGGCAGGTGCAAGATTGTGTGCGGGTCGGCTGACAGTGCAAACGGGGTAATGATGAACAGTGCATTTTCTGCTCAAGGGTACTCTACCCGCATATTACGGCACTTCGTACAAAAAGCAGGGTTAATTTTTGGGATCCCTGGGCACTACTCGGAAGAACAGCTCTCTGAGTTTATAACTTCGGACGTCCCAATAGAGGAGATAGTACGTATAACTAGAAAAGATAGCACATCAGGGGAACGAGTACCTACCGGTAGGGTAAAACTCTGGTTCAGTGGAGAGCAGTTACCCAAACAGATCAATTTCCTATACGCTAAAGTAGAAGTGAAACCGTTTGTGCAGTTCAGCCAATGTTTCAGGTGTTTTAGGTTCGGCCATATGGCGCAACACTGCAAGAGCGGGGCGAAATGCCACAAATGTGGCCAAGAACACAACAGTGACACACTCTGCTCGGGGCTAACCTGTGCAAATTGCAAGGGGGATCATGCTGCAACTCACCCGCAGTGCGAGGCCAGGAAGAAAGCGTATGCCATACAAAAGAGTATGACCCTAGAAAACCTATCAAGGGCGGAGGTCAAGGCTAGGTATCCGACACTGTTTAAAAGATCTTCACCCAACCTGAGGGACCAAGGAGAATTTCCCCGACCTATTTGGCTTAATGGTATTCCCACTGAACTTCTTAATAACAGCTCAGAAGCCGCCAAGGAAATACATTCTGTCGCCTCGTTCGCCGAGGTGACCAAAGCCAAAAGGGTTGCCTCACGTACTGCAGAGTCAGCTAAGGCGGCTGGCAATATGTTGGAGTGGAAGAATGCAAATAAGGGAAAAATTCGTAAAAACGTCGTCCGTGGTGTCTTCTCTGGCCCAGGAAAAGCTGAACGCACTAGGAGCCAAACTAACAGCTTTTCTGGTGGAGCCAAGCAATGTACTGAAAGGGGACTCGATAGTCACGAAGTTTATTCAGGAGATTAGGGAATTTGTTAATGCTACCAATGCAGAACTAGACCGTCTGCAAATCGCCCAAGGGATGGAAGAGGGGTACCTTAACATCTAACAATGAAGATTCTTCAACTAAACATTCAAAGTCTGACTTATAATAACAATAAACAGCTCCTCAACATGTTCCTACTGAACAACGATATAGATGTTGCCATCCTCTCGGAGATTTGGGTAGTAAACAACGCAGAATGCAGTATTCTAGACTATAACTTTTTCTGCAAGCCCAGAGATGACGGATACGGCGGAGTAGGCATATACATTAGAAAAAGCATACGATTTAGCATCCTTAAAATAGACAACGACTTAGAAAGCATAGGAATTAAAACCTTGAACCTAAAAAACAATTTTAATATTATTAGCGCATATGCTGCGCCTTCAATGACATTCTCACAATTTAAAGCAGGCATAAAAAAGGTGTTTGAGCTTGCGGCATCCCTTGACAACCCATCAGTCGTGGGGGGGGATTTTAACGCAATTCTTCCATTTGGGGAAACACTTCCTGTGACCGCAAGGGTCGCAGCATCGAAAATGCTACCCGTGAAGCAGGATTTATCTGTCTTAACGACGGCTCTCCAACCTTCTCTAGGAACCCATCCCAATCCTCAGTTCTTGACCTTTCTTTTTCCAATCACAGAAATGGTGGCATTTCCTGGCAGGTCCTTCAATCCAAAATAACGAACACTAACCACTTCCCAATCGTTATAACAGTCGAAGGCCTTGATGCCTCCTCTCCAGAAAAGAAGGTTCTGCACAATAGAATAAATCACATTCTTGGAGCAAGCAACTTTGAAAACCTGCAGGAACTTAACGAGAAGGTTAAATCCCTAACCATCAAAAACACAGTCTCCATTCCCAGCAACAACAAGTATGTTGCCAAGAAATGGTGGAATGAGGTAACAGAGAAACTCTTTCGCGTGAGAAACGCTTGTAGACAAAAATTCTATCGGACAAGAAAATTGGAAGATGCCAGAGCTATTCTGGAAGCCGACCACAACCTTCAAATTCAAATCCAAAATCGCAGAAAATTAAACTTCACCGAATTCATCGAAGAGGTATCCTCCTCACCTTCCATGTGGAGCAGGGTGAAGAATCTCAAGAAGTACGGACAAGTCAAAAATGTAGGGAACTCATGGACAGACGAAGACGGCAAAAGTTTTTTGAAAATGGTTAAAGAAACCCCATCTACAGCCAACAGTAGACCCCCAGACAATATTATCCTCCCCCTGATTGGTCCAGGTGACCCGGAACCCTTGCACCTGGAGGGATTTCTGTCTTTCTTGAAATCCAGGAACCCATATTCGGCGAGAGGCCCAGATGGCATCTCGTTCAGGATGCTTCAGCAACTTCCAGTGGGGAAAAAACAGATTGTTTTTGAAATTATAAACAGGATATGGCTCAGTGGTGTCATCCCGGAAGTCTGGCGTAGGATAAAGGTGGTACCCATTCCCAAGAAGAATACGGATCCCACCTCCGTTCAGAACTACAGGCCCATTTGTCTCATAAACACTCTGTTTAAGTCCATAGAGGGATTGATAAAGTTGAAGCTGGACGAGCACATTTCCAACCATGAGCTCTTACCGGTCAGATCATATGCCTTCAGGAGAAACAGGTCCACAGCGCTATGCATAAACGACCTGATCAATAAGGTCCTGGCACTGAAGGCCAGTGGATGCCAGGTTGTAGCGGCCTGTCTTGACCTGCAAAAGGCTTTCGACTGCGTAAGAGTGGACACTCTAGAGCAGAAGATGAATGGCATGCATTTCGACCCAAATCTCACAGCCTGGATCACCAGCTTTCTTAATAGGCGTCTACTCATCAAGGGAAAAAGCGAGGTAGAGGTGAACAGAGGGGTTAGCCAGGGCAGCTGTCTCAGCCCAACCCTGTTCAACCTGTACACTGCAGAGCTGCATGAGATCAACGATAATAACTGCTTACTCTTCCAGTATGCGGACGACTTCTTTATTGTATGCTTCCACAAAGAGATTTCCACTGCTAAACGTATGCTTGTAGGTAGCATAGTTGATTTTGAGGCAAAATGCAACAGACTTAACCTGGCCTTTAATCCAGCCAAATCTAAAGTAATTCACTTCAGCAACCGGAGATCCGAGCTGAACATCTCGCATCAAGGAGTCGAAATTAGGCAAGTAGATCAGATAAAATACCTAGGCAGAATAATATCAGCGAACAACTCAGCGTCAGTGCACATTGAGCAGGCCATTTCGGAATCAAACAGAAACTGTGCGTTCCTTAGACTGCTTAGTGGGTGCCACTACGGTATCAGCCCAAAGAGAGGGCTCATGCTACACAAGGCCTTTGTCAGAAGTAGACTAGAGTACGCTTGCTCATCCTTCAGCAACCTGTCGAAATCCGCTCTGGCCAAAATCAAATCACATTGCAACCATCACCTCAGGAAGTCACTAGGCTTGATCATTTGCACACCCATCCCGATAATTTACCACATGGCAGGAGAACTTCCCCCAGAATACAGAATGAGATTCCTGGCGGCCAAAGAATTAGCCAAGACTTTTGCATACAATCTCCCAGCTAGTAAAACGGTGTCCCTAAATAGGGACTTAAATACGGGCTACGCAAAGGCATTTCGGGAGTTTGGCAGCATTTTAGAGAGAATAGAAGTCTTTGAGAGCACAACTTTACACTGCACCAAAATTAGGTCAGACTTAGACTTTTTCAAGGGGGCAGCTGCTAATAAACACACCATAGACCAGGCGGGCATATCAGTTCTACACAGGGAAAAGAGGGCGTAACTATCAACGCGAGGCTTCGAGATCTACTACACTGATGGGTCAGTAGCAAACAGACGTTCCAGTGCCGCCTTCCTACACGACAGCTCAGGATTTATAGACAGCTTTTACACGCACAAAACCCTATCCTCTCTGTCGGCCGAGTTGCTTGCAATCGAAAAGGCCTTGGATCATGCTCTCTCGAACAACTTCCCTCGCGTCGCGTTCCTAACAGACAGCAGGAACGGGGCTCTCATACTGGCAAGGAGCATTCAGGATAATTTGATCGCCTACAAAATCAGAGAAAAGATCCATCACAACCATTATCTAAAGTCGGTAGAAGTTCACTACATACCCGGCCACGCCAACATCCTCCAGAACACCTTAGTAGACACAGCAGCCAAAGAAGGCCACAGACGAGGAAAATACACAGTTGTAAAATGGAGCCTCAAAGATGCAATCTGTGAAATACACAGAATATTAAAAGATGAATGGGAGAGAGAGTATGCTGAGTTTGCCAGCGCCAAACACAGAGGATACTGCTCGCTTTTTCCTTCTACCTCATCCAAACCATGGTTCCTAAACAAAACTAATCTGAAAGCCATTGACGCTAAAAGAATCAACAGACCGCTGAGCGGTAACGCATTTGATAGGCACACACTTGCCAAAACGCACGTAGTTCCAAGTAACATTTGTGATGCATGCGATACTATCGATAACGCCTCGCATATAATTTTTAATTGTACGAAGTACAATACAGTAAGACTAAACTACCCATCTCTAAGAAAATATAATGATATTTACAAATTCTTTGAAAAAGAAAACATCAGCTCGTACCAAACATTAATTGACTTCATCGACAAAATTGACGTAAAACTGTAACAAGTTATCTTCTCCGACTTGGCAATTTCCACCTTCTAAAGGCGGGTGGCCAAATAATTCCACGCTACTCAAGGGTAGCGCGGTAACATAAAACCCCAAAAAAAAAAAAAAATTGTTGGAAGTATCGGGCCGGGCCGCCTTCTACATGTGACCGGGCCGGGCCGGGCCTATTCGGGCCTAAAAATTTAATTTCGTGTTCGGGCCGGGCCGGGCTCAAAAAAAGAGGCCCGCGCCCATCTCTAGTTCCAATTAACTTTTAAATATTGCTTTCTATAGATAAGTGATTACGACCTTAAAGTCCTTTATGTGGATGCTTCGAAGCCTGGAGCAACTCATAACTCTTGCGCTTGGGGTCAGAGCGAGGCCAGGGCATTTTTGAAGGAAGAATATGATAGTGGTTCCCGTGGTTACTCCTTAGAGCCCTTTTTCTTTACGCCTTACAGAAATCCAATGGCAGGGTCCAACCAACATACTTTTAATCTACGTCATGCTTCTGCAAGAAATGTGATTGAGAGGACTTTTGGAGTTATTAAAAGCCGATTCAGACTACTCAAAAAGATCCTTTTTTATAATACCTTAAAGGTCACATGCATAATAAATGTGTGCTGTGATCTTCGAAATTTATGCCGCGAGCATAAGGATCAGGAGTTGCGTGTTGTCGAAGCTAATGAAAGCCGCGAAGAAGTTGGCGCTTTACCAAATTTTTAACAGCCTGAACCAACTTCACGAATTCGGGATAAAGCAGCTTCTTTAAGATGACGTTTATGCTTTTTAATGTGGTGTTATTTTAATGAATAAATATGTATTTAGTTTTGTCAAATATGTATTTTTTATTATTTCTAAATTAATTACTTAAATTTTGTCTCTTAGGTTAAAACTAATTTCTCTAATATTAAGTTATTCTTTTTGCGCTCCTCCAACATGTTTTCACAGTTTGCACAAAAAGTACGCGAGCGTTTGAGGAAAAGCGAGTTTTACTGCAATAAGTAATTTTTAAGAATGCTTAATTAAAGAAAAACAGAATGCTCTTAATATAATTAATATTAAACATCTTGCTCCGAATTCGGCTTAAAAAAGGTGGCATTACTGTATTTACTTCGAAAGTCCGAATCCCACTAGGTGGCCACCTCGGACTCGAGCGGATTGATAGCGGAATGTTTAAGTGAAAATTCAGTCAGCGGATTGAATAGTGATTTACTAAAAAATTGTATTAACTTAACATGTATAATGTTAAATTATTTGGATGAGGTTTAATCACTAATTGAACAACATTTATGGGAAAGTTACATTTGAATCGTTTTAAGTGTGTTTTGTGGGTGTATTTAATCAAATGGCTGGATAAATTGTAAGCGATTTTGATTCCGCACAAGAATCGGTGTGTGGCAGGGCTTAATGGAATTGAGGTGAAATTCCAGCGGAAGTGATTTCTGTGGCAGCCCTGATAAATACTTTATGGAGTCGGAATCGTTTCCTTCTCTGCGTTACACACATCCACTCCTACCAAAAATCGAAAATACCCCTTAACTCTTCGAGTACGGGTTTAAGAACGTTAACACGTTGTGTTAACTGTGTTTTCTAGTCCAGGGATTTGCGTCCACCAGTTCTTCCACCTTTAAACAAAAAAAGAAGAGCTTTAAGAGGCCTATGGTCAAAAGAGATTCAACATGTGCTGTGGACATGCTCTAGTTGTTCGAGTTCTGACCATGAAGCTTGGACCTATTCATAATGAATCCTTGTCAATGTTAGCATACCAACACTGAGCATATACTACCACTATGACAAAGCACCCTTTCCATTCCGTAATTCCAAAATGCCCGAAAGAAGTTTCCTGGTTTCGACATTAGTATTTGAGTCAACGCTTATGGTGTTATGACAGACTACGCCAGCCACCAAAATTGGATCTGACATCTTTAAATACGAAAATCTGAATCAATAGTCCTTGCCGCAGCACACTGATGATTGTGCAAGAGCCGGATCGGCCGGGCCACCTACGGACGCAGTCGATGGCATTAAAGGACTACTGCGAGAGATTACCTCGCCTAATGGCCCTTTGAAAACGATATCGGACAGGCGGTGTACACCGATCCCCGATTTTTATTTAGCCCACCATAAATATGGCAGTAATTTTGTGCTGCTAAGAAATTATGAGACTCATGGTAGCAAAGTTTTTACTTTAACAACAAATTTGCGATTTACTTTTCAAAACGGAAAGTTAGGGAATGCCGTACTAAAAAAAACAAAACTGTTCCGTTTTTTTTAAAAAGTGACACTTTCATAGCGCTTGCAGGGCTTTATGTCACTTTTTTGTGGGCCGTATGACACTGTAACACCCGAAGCTTATAAAAATTAAATATTTGTATTATAACTAGAAATCCTTAATCCTAACCTATTGTAAAGAAAACTTTTAGGAATAGGGCACTTATGCGGTTTCTGAACTGTTGAATGCGGAGGACCTCTGAAGTTGATAAGTTAATAAATTGTTGACGGAGAAAAGTGCCGCAGGCCTATGTTGAGATTGAATAATGTTGAATTCATAATGTATTGGTAAACTTGCATATAACTTTCAACTATTTGTGTGCAATACGGGCAGAGCCATAGCGAGCCATAGCACTCAGTGCATACTTTAAAGTGAATCTCCAGGGGGTCGATTCCGAGTATGGTTTCGAATGCTTTTGTTGGGGTTGACCTCAGCGCCCCGTGAGCAGTGCCTGTCGCTGAGGTTTTTCCATAAGCTTGTTGTACGACTTCGGATGTCGGACGCATCACCGATATGTAGAGGTGACAGGCCGCATGTACTGCGAAGCATCTTCTTGGATGCGTATAGCGCACTGGTGGCCTTGTAACAAGCCCTTTGTCTGGCCGTCTAACCAAAGACAATAAAAGTATAAGATATGTAACGCCATATAAAATTTTTGCAAGCGAATTTTGCATGCTGGCTCTAGAGCTGGCTCCAGGCTCTCTTGAAATTTAGTTGAGAGAGCGCTCTAGAGCCAGCCGCTCTCTCATATGTATACAGCATACGAGAGCAACTGGCTCCAGAGCGCTCTCTCAACCAAGACTGTATGTGTGCACACATATTCTCAAGCACTCTAGATCTGCCTGCATACATACCACTATGGGAAATTTGACCACTTGTTGTGGTAATAATTAATAACTACCAAACTAAACAATATTTTTTGGTTTAGTTTTTTGATATGAGTTAATAACAGCATGAAGAAGGTATTTTGAAAAAATGCGCGTGGCAACGCCTTTTTTTAAAAAAAACATATATTAATTTTTTTGCTCCACATGCAAACACACAAAAATGTTGGGCGCACGTTGGGAAATTTTTATTTTATCCAAGAGGGCGTAGCACGCCTTAAAATCAATGAACAACAAGAAAAAATTATTATTTCAGGTAGCTTATTCACAAAATTTGACCAGAAAAAGTGGTCAAATTCCCATAGTGCATATTTTACATGCTAAATTATGCAAGACGCTTACCACCCGAATATTAAAAAACTCATATTTTGTATAACCTTTATATGATAATTTATTTTAATATAGTATATTCGATAATAATGAACGGATATGCATACATAAAAATACATAATACCTATTTAATACATGATTAGGGTCATTAGGGTGTTCAGCGTGCACGTGTGAAAAAAATGCGTATTCGTTTCTCAACTCATAAAAATGTTTTTGCTTGAAAATCATCTGCTTCGCACAAGTACGCACACAAACGCACTCTTTGATTTTGTGTGTACTCACACATGCAAGCGGATTCTATTTTTAGACTCGTACGCTCTCAAATTTTGTGCGAGAGAGATGGCGCGATTTTCGTCGCTTGCTGAAAAATTGCTTGCATATGGCTACGAAAATGTATGAGCGTTACTTATCTTATCGTTATATTGTCTTTGGTCTAACTCTGCTGAGCTAGCTCAGCGGTCGTGGGTTCGCTGCAACAAATTTTTATTGGTGCCACACCGACCAGGCAAACACGATGTGTGGGATTCTGATATAATCAGGCAAGCTCCGGTTTTCACTTTCACCAAAAAAATGTGATTTACTTTTCAAAACGAAAAGTTAGGCGCTCCCGCACACGTGAAATGCATGACTTTTACGTTTTGAAAACGGCAACAAATTCCTCGCCGAAATGAAAATAAACGTGTTTTCATACAACTAAACAAATCTTAATTGCAAAAGGAAAAAAATAGATGACTTATTGATGCATTGACATTAATTTGACACCATTAACTGGGCAATTGAGCTTTAAATCAACCTTAAAATTGGATCTGAAAATTGGTCAGGGCAAAAACAAAAGAGTGAATTGCTCCGAACAGCTGTGGCAGCCCAATTTGGCTATCGATAAGTCTCTGTTAAACATAACAGAGGCCTTTTTGTATGAGCTGGCACTAACGCGTGGGTATAACAGCAGTAAATTTCGCGCTTAACAGTACAAAGAGTAAACGAATTTATAAAAGTGGATTGCAGAGCGCCTCGAAATGAAAAGTCATACTTTTTGCTGAAAAGTAAAACGCAAAGTGAATGTGAAAACCGGAGCCTGCCTGAATATCTTTATTCGTATCTTAGTATACGCTCAGGACTAGTATAGTATAATGTTTTAATTGTATATTCTGTCTAAGGGATCAAACGCTCTCGCGGTTCCCGCTGGGCGTCGCACGTCGCACAGTGGGGCCTTTGGCCATTTCAACTTGCTAAGTTAATAACTTCTGAACGAATCAAGATATCTTCATGAAATAAATTGCGTTTAAAAGAAACAACTTTCAGAATTTAGTCTGCAAAAGTACATGGTGCTACAATATCTAGAAGCTTTACAATAAATATCCAAAGTTAAACTTTGTTACCAGTGCATATTTTCTTATGTAAAATGATAAATTCCAAGTTTTTCGGATCGATAAAGAATTTTTAATGGCCTATTATACTATAAAAAGTTATTTTACATTTAATTTTTAACTTAAACAAAATTTAAAAAATTTCTCGTTTCCTGGGCCTCCTCTGACATCTATCCAATTGGAAGGCTCTGATGTTCTATTAAAATTTGACCGTATGCCAAAATTTTATGAAGCGTTGAAGTAAGCTTCTTTTCTGGATACTTTTCAAATAACAAATCTGCAGTCTTCGAAGCATATTCGCCAAATTTGCGGGTGTTAATTTTGTCCTTGCAGTTTAAAACATTCAAAATTACAGCCAATCTTTGGATAATGCCTTCATCCACTCCAGTTATTTTTGCTGTAATTTCGTGTTTCTTAAAGAATTTCCGGGATGAGTTTCCATCGTTTG
Organism: Drosophila subsilvestris; assembly: GCA_035043285.1. Taxonomy (NCBI): domain Eukaryota; kingdom Metazoa; phylum Arthropoda; class Insecta; order Diptera; family Drosophilidae; genus Drosophila; species Drosophila subsilvestris. The sequence continues at coordinate 55,879 of JAWNNB010000590.1, forward strand.
TCTTCCCAAATCCATATTTTGGGGCAGTCGACCCTCAGTCCAAGTTTCGCAAAGAATTCGTCTTGAATAATGATTCCTGTGTTTATGTTTCTCTTGGCTGGCGTGCTATCGTCAAAAGATTCTTCCGTTCGTGGGATGGTATATGCAAGTTTTAAAATAAACTCTATACATCTTATTCTTGCATGCAATGGGGAAATGCCATATTCCAAATTTTCCTCTTCAATTAAGAAATCATCCAAAAAAGGACTGCAATATATATACATATGAATATACCACCCTTTGGCAAAATAAAAAGCAGGTTAAAAAACTTGGTCAAATTCAGGTAAAATATAACTTTGAAAAAGGTAGGTCGAAGTTAAAAAGACTTACCTGCAAATGGATTTGGATTTTGTATGGGAATTTGAGCTGCGACAGCCCATTTTTGGCCGTTTTTCGTGCGGCGTAGCGTCACTGTTATCGATGTAGAAGCCAAAAACCCAAATGTGCACGTATGGACCTTTGATTTGAGTAAAGAAATATGCAAAGATCCCGCATACAAAATATTTCGGGAAAGCAAAAATGTACTTTTTTTTAAATTCAAGTCAAAGTTCAAAAACAAAAAAAATTTAGATGGTTTGGAAAGTACGTTTTTCTCTAGAACTGTCTGTGCAACGAAGCAGTTTTTCATTGAATATTGATAAAAATGCATACACCTAGTAAATGATACCAAAAGTAAAATGATACCTCACACAGTTTAATTTTTATTTTACCTGAAAGATGCAGTATGTCAATAAAAGTTGAATAAATTGTTGCACAGGGAAATAATTTTCAACTTTGATTGCTCATATGTCCTAAACTAAAAGTCCGGTTGTTTTTATACCCGTACTCAAAAAGAGTTAATTTGTGGTAAAAGTGGATGTGTGTAACGCAGAGAAGGAAAATTTTCCGACCCCATAAAGTATATATATTCTTGATCAGTATCAATAGCCGAGTCGATAGAGCCATGTCTGTCTGTCCGTCTGGCCGTCTGTCCGTCCTGATGAGCACCTCGTTCTCAGAGACTACTAAAGCTAGAGCAACGAAATTTTTTTCCAGACTTATGTGATATCACACAAGTGTATTTCAAAATTTCGCCCCGCCCCCTTCCGCCTTCACAAAGGACGAAAATCTGTGGCATCCACAATTTTAAACATACGATAAAACTAAAAACGCAGTATCGTAAAGAATGACCATATCTACCAGATTGCTAAATCCCGTACAGATAGGATCATTATTATGGCCAGAATGAATAAATTAATTTTCAGTTGCTTCCCCCACCTCCTCTGGCGTTGCTGACGATATTCATTCTCTGTCTCGCTCGCACACACTCTGCCCTGTGCAATGCGCGAGCAACCCCTAGCGGAGAAGATGTAGAATCTAAATGGTAGATGTAGAATATTTATTCAGATGTATTATCTACATTTTACATGTAGATGTAGTTAACAAATGTAGCAAAAAAAATGTAAAATTTAAAATATTAAATTTTTTTCAATTATACAATATATATAATTTTCAATTATAAGCTCACAAATTTATATACTGACTGAGTACGGGTATGAAAGTAGAGTCGCGACTAGAAGCGACTCACGTTCCTTCTCGTTTAATTTTATTTTTGAAAGCTTTGGAAAATACTCTATCGAATTCGTGTATTGGATTTATCCAAAGCGTTCAAAAAATGCATTGACTTTGCCACCTCTTTGCGGCTGAGGCCCCACTGTGCGTCGGTGCCACCGAATGAGGGCCACTGGTCTCAGCTTACGCTATGACCCGCCACACAGATTCCGCACTCTAACGGTTCGCCTTCAAATTGTCACACCACCAGTCTGATATTGACCCTTGCTTACAGGTTGACTCACTCTGGAAAGTTTCTCGGGCAACTACTCACTCCTGGACACTCTTGGGATTTCCTTTATCGTACTTAGTTCCGCACTTGTTCACTCGACTTGTTGCTTTGGCCACGCACGCGCAAAGCCTAGGCTAACGGCACTCCAACGCGGCCAGCACTTTTCCATCGACGATTCTATGGGCTTCCACCAGCTTCTTAGCGGGACCCGCGCGGCGCGTGATTTCATGCCCTTATTAGGTCATGCGTCCAAGCGCTGCCGGCCCGATCCCAGCTCCCCATGCCTCTCGTGAGATTCGCTCCCTCGGCCCGCGGCCAATTCTCTGCGGCTCTCCGAGAGCCCCTTTAATGATTTCGCCGCGGCCGGATATCCTCGGATAAACAATCCTCACCCTTAACCCTTGCCAGACAGTGAGGAACCATGTTCCTCACAGCCTTCTTCACCCTTTACACTACATTGGGTCTCCATGCCAGTTTGCTGTCCAGTATTATGGTTTTGTCGATTTTCGGGGGGATCCATGCCGGAACCTTGTATCTTTTAGTAAAGAGAATGAGGTCCGTCTGTCCGCGTTGATATTGAGTCGACTTCTTTGGCTCACTCACATATCTCCCAGAGTGTTGTTCTCTTTCGTAGTGACCAGATGTGTTTTTGTTTTGCGCTCCGCATTTTTCGTTATATTTTACTTAAACAGCCGGTGTTTTGTTTTCAAATTAACTGCCTAACTATCTTTAACTTAAAATCAATCCTTAACCGCGGGTGCGTGCCTAATAATTGGGTAAAAAGAAAACTTATTTAATTAATTATGTGCGTCGGTTAGTCGTGTGTTTGTGTTGTTGCATTACATTAATCCGCAATTTGTCGTAGCTATTAACCTCTATCACTCTCTCTCTATCACCTAAATCCCAATAACTGTTCTTTCTCTCTCGCTCTTTCTGTTTATAGCGCTCTCAGTTATAAGCTGCAACTCCTCTCTCATCTGATTTTTTTCCGTTTTCGCTTTAAGCATAGCTTTAAACATTTGCTGTGCACATTGGTCTGATTGCTATTTGTTTTGAACTTGTTTGTGTAGGGATCTTAGGCCGTGTAGGAGATGCCATTTCCCAAAAAAATGTCCTGCACTATAGTTGTGAGGAATGCTGTGCTGTGGAATACGACATGCGTTCGTTCATGAGGCAGACGCGGAGTGGCTTCAAAGCGATGATCGTGGGCTTTAAACAGCAATATGATCAGCTCTTGGTTATGGACACTCAGTTCAGCAGTTTGCAGCTGCCGGCTGAGTCTCCGAGGCGCAAGAAGTCTACTCCGCGGGACTTGCAAGTGCCGACTGCCTCTTGTCCGCCGCAATCCGAAAAACTTACTCCGACCACTTTGTCAGTGCAGCAGTTGATTACATTTGTTACTCCAAGGGCAACGATCGCTGATGGTGAAGCAGATTCGGGACCCGAATGCATCACTTCGGAGAGTATGCAGCTAGAAATGTCTGTAGCATATGTGTCCGTCGAGTCCGCACCCATCTCCTTAACTATTCCATCAGTTTCGCTCCCACTAGCTTATAGACGTCCTGGACCACCGGATATTGCCATCACAGGTGCCAGACCTGTGGTTCCACAACCACTGGTGGGAGTCCCACCAAAGCTGAAAATTTGTGTATCACGGCTTGCCCCTGACCTTACATCTTACAATGTAACTGTTTCTATTCAAAGCAAAATAAAATCCGATGGCTTAAAGGTGGAGAAGTTTTATTTCTCTTATGCCAGGGAGATAGCTTCCTTCAAAACAAGCGTCTCCCCGACTCATTTTGCCACCATTTTCTCTGCCAAATTTTGGCCGGAGCATTTGGTGGTGAAAGAATACAAGGCTAAGAAGAAGAATAGGCCCCCATAACTCTTCCTAGTAGTCAGACCAGTACTCCACCTGCACCCTCATCTTCCCGCTCTACTTCCACCTATTCAAAAAACTAACTTTCTCTTACTTTCCAGAATGCTAGAGGCTTGCGTAGTAAGCTCAGCACTCTTTTTCTTGAGAGTCTCGCAATCTCATCCCAGGTTATTATGTTTACCGAGACCTGGTTAAAGCCGGACATCCTTACATAGTTCCGAAGTTTTGGCAGGTCAGTACATAATCTTTAGAAATGACAATTCGTCTAGACGTGGAGGAGGAGTTCTCATTACAGTGGACTCAAACTTTACGTCGGAAAATTTCATAGTCCAGGCTCAACAAGACCTGCAATTCCTTTGCGTAAAACTGATTCTCCCAGGCTTTTTCATTTTCATTACTGACTCGTATATTCCACCTTCCTCGGAGATCTTACTATACGAGCATCACCTGTCCGCTTTAAAAACTGTTTCTTCTTCGCTATCAGATAAAGATAGTGATAGTTCTTGGCGATTTCAATTTGGCAGGTACTGTTTGGCCTTCGGTTTACGAGTTCAATTACCTTGTGCCCATGTCTCGACATGACTTTATTGACGGCTTGTTGGACCTTTTCCGTGTCTCAAGACAACCATGTGAAAAATTCCTTGGGTCGATTGCTTGATCTGTGCTTTGTCTCGGATCCGACCATAGCGTTGCCAACCCGAGCCCTTCCGCTCACTATACCTGAAGACTCCTACCATCCAACATTCGAAGTGTCGGTCGATATTGGGCCTACTGTATTGGATCGAACGGGTAGGCTGTCTGAACGTGTCCGTTGCTTTCGTAAAGCAGAGCTTACGAAGCTTAATAACCTCATTAGGGATTTTGATTGGTCTGCTCTGTACTTGTGCACTGACGTTATGAAAGGCACAAACATATTTTACAATTCACAAATACAAATACAAAATTTCAAGAAGTGGGTTCTCCGACTTCTCTCTCTCGCTATCTATTAGCTCGGTCAAATTTCTCCGTTCTTAACGCTCAATGCTATACAAATTTCCTATCTCGATGCAGAATACGGTTTTCACAGGACCCTTAACAGTTTTACAGCTTCGTAAATAGTAAGCGAAGAACGTCCGCACAACCATCCTCGCCATTATTTCTTAATATGACGGCAAACAATGATCAGGCAATTGCCGATCTTATTGCCCAATTTTTCCAAACAACCTATTCCCATGAAATAGCCCCCATGACTACGCTCGATGGTGCTGGGTGGCTGAACGGGGTCAAAATACTCAAATGTATGGACGACCCCACACTCAAGTGGCTGAAGCAAACGGTTTGCCAACTGGAGGCGTTGTGGGAGGGGGCCAGACTGGAGGTGGTGGACAGGGAGCTAATCCCGTCCATACCAAAAGCGTAGGTACTCTTCTCCATCGCAATCCAAGGGGACCGTGCGCTGAAGCTGCTACAGCGGCAGAATCCAGATGTACCAACGGCGAATTGGAGGATACTGCACATAAGCAGCCCACTACCCAACGAGGGGGGGCCAAAGTGCGATCCTCCAGATCAGCAAGGAGGCAGAGGATTTGCTGTACCCCCGATTCGGGAAGATGGCATGGGGCATGGGGAGTGTGTACCTCCGCCTCAAGAAGCGCCACCCCGAAGACACGGACGCGCACACCCTCCAGGTAGGCGAGGTAGAAAAGGACCTCGGTCTGGAGTCCATCTTGGAGTCCAGCCCAGGGGCTTGCGCTGGACGACTCTGAAGAGGAAGAGGACGGTGACCTGACTGTCATAGTCAACCCGTCGAGGGAGGTTGAGCCAGACACTCATGACAATGAGGGTGCTGCAGCTCAATCTCCATAAAAGCAAAGTCACGTCGGCGGAGCTCATTATAGCCTTGGAGCAAGGGCCCGTCGACATAGCTTTGGTCCAGGAGCCATGGATTGCCTCTGGCAATTCTGTGGCCGGACTGAAGTCCTCCAACTATAACTGTTTTCACTCACCATCGGTAAGCAGGACCAGAACCGCCGTACTCGTACGGAAGGACATCCATGCTTACCTTATCTCTCATTACAGCACTGACTATCTGACTGCGGTGACGCTCGAAAGCGAGGACAAGCGCCTGGTGGTAGCTTGCTGCTATATGGCACACGACAGGTCAGCTCCTCCGGAAGAACTAAGGAGTCTGGTGGCGGAAGCCAGTCCGAAAGACCAGCAACTTCTAGTTGGTACGGACGCAAACGCCCACCACAGCGTGTGGGGAAGCCCCGATATCAACGACCGAGGTGAGTCACTTCTAGACTTTATACTATCAACTAACCTAGATGTAGCAAACGTGGGGGAGGAACACACCTTCGTAGGTGCCACTTCGTCTAACGTGCTAGATCTAACACTCGTAACGGGAAAGAGTACTTTGGTATCTGACTGGAGAGTCCTTGAAAGACCATCCTTCTCAGACCACAAGTACATTCAGTTTAAGTGCAATTTTAAACACGCTCCGAAGATAACTGTCTATAGAAACCCCCGGAACACAAACTGGGAAAAGTTTAAAAAGACAGTTACCTCGAAGCTCGCGACTCGTCCGGGCACAGTGAAATCTCCGGAAGACATAGAGACGTTCCTAGAGACACTAACCAAGGAACTACTGGATGCGTACCACGCATCATGCCCACCCTCGACAACGACGAAGAGGACCAAACCACTTTGGTGGAACCGGGACTTATCGCTTCAAAGAAACAACCTCAAAAACTTCTTCAAAATCGCCAAACTGGCGAACGATGAGATAATCAATGAGGAATACAAAACCCTTCTCAGGGAGTTCAAGAAGGAAATACGCAAGGCACAAAGAAACTCGTGGAGGAACTTCTGCATCAATATCGAGAAAGTCCCAGAAACGGCTAGACTTCGGAAGTTGCTATCGAAGCAACCTACCATACAGAGTCAGCTGAAGCGATGGACAGTGGACTGAGGGCAGTGAGGAAGCCATAACAGCATAAATGGAAGCTCACTTCCCAGGCTGCACCGGGGTTGCCGATGCTACAACGCATCAGGACCTAGCAACCGAGGAACAACATCCCCCAACAGACCTCATATCGTCTAAGAGAATCCACTGGGCTATAGACTCCTTTGTGGGTATAAAAGCACCTGGACTAGACGGTATATTTCCAGCCATGCTACAGGTGACCAAAGACTTGATCACCCCATGGCTCTCTGCAATATACTCAGCTTGCCTGAGCACAGGCTATATCCCTAACCAATGGAGGACCTCGAGGATTGTCTTTCTTCCGAAGGCAGGAAAGAGCAGCCATATGAGTCCTAAGGATTATAGACCGATAAGCCTCACATCCTTTCTACTCAAAACTCTAGAAAAGCTGCTGGATTTACACATCAGGAACGATGTAGGGGGACAGTTGTCAACCAACCAGCACGCATACACCAAAGGGAAATCGGTAGAGACGGCACTGCATTCGCTAGTAGCCACCATCGAGAGGGCCCTTCACAATAAAAAGTATGCTCTAGGAGTGTTCGTAGACATATCCGGAGCATTCAACAACGTGAATACCAACGCGATAATGGACCGCCTTGAAGCGACCAACACGCATCCCGCAATTAACTTCTGGATAAATAACCTTCTCAGCTGCAGACGGGTGTATTCAGAGTGGGGCACCGCTTCCATGGTAAAAGCGGCGCACAGAGGCACACCTCAGGGTGGGGTCCTGTCGCCCCTCCTATGGAATCTGGTGGTCGACGACCTAATAAAGAGATTCGAGAGGAGAGCCCCAAAAATAACAGCCTATGCGGACGACATAAGCATAATTATCACGGGAGTATGTCCATCGACCCTCAGCTCTATAATGGAATCAACACTCAGGGAGATATGTGAGTGGGCGGAAAAAGTGGGACTCAGTATCAACGCGGACCTTATCCTCTTTACCAAGAAATATAAGGTGCCAGCATGGACCCCCCCGAAAATCGACAGAACCAGGCTGACTCCAAAATCACAAGTCAAATACCTCGGCATAGTACTGGACAGCAAGCTGGCATGGAGACCCAATGTAGTGGAAAGGGTGAAGAAGGCCACAATTGCGCTATATGCATCCAAGAAGATGCGTAGCAGCACATGGGGCCTATCATCTGCTCTAATGCACTGGATTTACATCTCGGTGGTGCGACCGACTCTGCTGTATGGTGTCTTAGTGTGGTGGCAGGCTACGGAAAAAAAGACATACAATAAGCTTATGGAAAGAACTCCGCGGCAGGCAATGCTCTGCATCACAGGGGCGCTGAGGTCAACCCCAACAAAAGCTCTCGAAACATTACTCGGAATAGACCCCCTAGACATCCACGCGCAACTGTTTGCAGGAAAGGCAGCACAGCGCCTAGTCGCATCGGGCAACATGTCGCTGCACGGATTCGGGCACAGTTCAATCGGCCGAAACATGATCAGTATAACTGACTACATGATCCCCAGAACATGCCTGGATGTCGAAACAACATCATTTATGGGACCCGACGACTGGAAAAAGGGTCGGGACCAGACTCAGCACCTCAACATTTACACAGACGGCTCCAAGATGGAAGGAAGAGTAGGAGCGGGCTTATACTGTACAGACCCTGAGAGAAGGCTGTCCTATAAGCTACCGGACCAATGCAGCAATGCTTCCAGGCGGAAGTTTTCGCGATACGGAAAGCGGCGGAGGCTGCTCAGTCTACGGATCGCCCACACGACGTGATCAATCTGTTCGTGGACAGCCAGGCGGCGATAAGATCCATGCAGTCGTCAGCGGTCAGTTCCAAAAATGTCTTGGCAAGCAGGGAGGCACTAGAAATCCTAAGCACGACTAAGTCAGTGCGGATCTACTGGGTTCCCAGCCATCAAGGCATTGATGGTAACGAGATGGCGGACGTTCTGGCAAAGGACGGCGTTGGGCTGGAAAACGACAGAACTGAGAACGTCCCTGTCTCCCTTAGAACGCTCCAAAGCGATTTAGAGAAACAGGCCGACACTCACGCAAGGAACAGGTGGAGCAACACAACCACCTACAAAACCTCAAAAACCATGTGCAAGGAGCGCAACAGGAAACTCAGCCACTACATACTGCACCTACCACGGAAGGACTGCAGAATGCTAGTGGGAATACTTACAGGTCACTGTCTGGCTGCGGCACATGCCGTCAATCTAGGATTCACCAACAGTGGCAGCTGCAGGAAATGCGATGAATCCGGGGCTATTGAAACCTTGGAACATCTCATCTGCAACTGCCCGACTCTCTCACGGGCTAGGAGAAGATACCTGGGCGCCCCGCTACTGGCATCACTGGAAGATGCCTCCAAGAGGACGCCAGGGGAACTGTTAGCCTTTGTCAAGAACACTTCTATCCTCAAGGATTTCGAAACCTCATAAATACACTCGAGAAGTTTCATACACCCCCACATCCGGATAACTAAGGGCCATATTGGCCTATGCGTGGCCCCGTGAGGGCCGTCCGGGTTAACCTAACCTAACCTATTCCCATGAAAGCTACTCTGGTCAGCCGTACCCATACAGTTCACCAAGGTCGAATGGCATTTTCAGCCCCTTGTTAAATGAAAGTTCACTGCTTCATGCTCTTCGACTTGTTAAGCCGGTGTTTTCACCAGATACTGTGCCAACGCTCTGTGTGGACCCCTGCTTACACTATTCACCCTATCCATTAATTCTTCATGCTTCGCCCCGATCTGGAAGGAATCTTGTATTATTCCTCTCCATAAGAAAGGTAGCAAGTCTGATGCTAATAATTATAGATGTATATCTAAGTTATCCGCTATTCTTAAAATGTTTGAAACAATTTTAACTCCGCACTTGCAAAATCTCTGCAAATCACTTACATCTCCATCTCAGCACAGATATATAAAGCGACGATCAACAACCACAAATTTATTAGAGTTTTCGTCTTGTATCATTAAAGGCTTCCAAGATAACTTTCAGACGGATGTTGTCTACACTGATTTCAGTAAAGCATTCGACTCTGTAAAACACTCCCTTCTAGCATAAAAACTTGAACTTTTGGGGTTCCCGCCTAATCTGTTGAGATGGATTTCTAGCTAAATTCGTTCTAGGTCTCAACGAGTCCTCATCAAAAACTCCTTATTTTCACCTGTTAAGGTTACTTCTGGAGTACCACAGGGCAGCCATCTCGGCCCCCTACTCTTCACACTCTTTATTAATGACCTGCCTTCAGTATTAACAAATTTTCGAGTACTCATGTATGTGGATGATGTTAAACTATGTGCCCAGTACAAGGACATTTCATTTCATTCTCGCTTGCAATCCGATCTCAATAAATTTCAGTGCAAAGTTACGACATTTCATCGCTCCAGCCCCGTGTTTGCTCCTTACACCTTCTTCGGTGGTTCTCTTGAGAGAATTACATTGGTTGATGATCTTGGTGTTAAACTAGACCCCAAGTTAAAGTTTTCAGAACACATTTCTACCATGGTAAATAAGGCCATAAGCGTGCTTATAAAGAGGTGGTCAAAGGAATTTAACGATCCCTCTAGAACGACCACTCTCTATATCTCGCTTGTTCGTCCGATTTTAGAGTACGGCTCATGTGTATGGTGCCGCCAGTACAAAGTACACCAATACCGTGTAGAATCACTCCAGAAAAACTTTTTGCTCTGCGTGGCCTCAACTGGGATGCAGGTGTGAGACTGCCATCTAACCCTCGTAGATTGCTTTTAATAAACCTTCCAACCTTAGTTAGTCGTAGAAAAATGCTTGGTGTGATTTTTATGCACAACCTGATCAAGGGTGACGTAGATAGACGTGTTCCTTCCACTTTGTAAATCAAATTAGGGCAAACCCTAATTAGTACTATTTCTTAGCTATCTTTGCATGTTTAGCTCTTTAGTCGTGTTTAGCTCTAATTTTCGTTGAATATTAGTCTCACCCCTATCTTCTCTGCATGTTCGCGATCGGTTCGGTAACACGCGTCATGCGGCAGCGCCCCCCGGTCGGTTGGGTGGGAGGAGGGGCTGCGTTTTTAGTCTGGGTTCCGCGCGTAACAGGCTTCGACTTGGTGTCGTATGGGCCACTTGATGGTGCAGTCATTGCATATCAACGTCCAGATATGGAAAGAACAGTCGAACTAAGTGAAGAAGCTAACGAAAATGTGCCAGAGGGCATGTCACACTTGCGTAAATCTCAATCACAAGAGGTACGAAATGAACAAAAACAATTGGAGCGAACACGTTAGCGCCGCTACATAATTGACAATATCAGAGAAAATTACCGACAACGCCAACAAGTTCATAGAGCTTCGGTACATCCGCTTTTTTCTTTCGCACATCAGAAAGTGTTGAATGGTGCTACAGAGAAGGAATGTGCCCATTGTCACGCGGTCAAATATAAATATGAGTCAAATGGTATGTGCTGCGTATTAGGAAACTACCTGAAATTGAGACACCACCGGAACCATTAAACAGCTCATTGGCACGGTTCCAGATTCACCTATCTTCCTTAAGTCTATTCGCAAATTCAATGCATGCTTCGCTCGGAGCAACGGAAATTGTCAAAAATACTACAAAGATGGTCAACAATACAATTTCGCATTTAAAATTAAAGGACAAGTTTACAAAGTAGGCTGCCAATGCCAAACGAAGCACATCAGTTTTTACAAATATACTACAAGTGCCAAAGGCCAAAAATCGCGCGCTCGCCAATCTCGTAGATGCACGTTGCGGCTTCCATAACCTCTATTCGGAAATATACAGGCAAATAGTTGGAAGCTGGACGAAAGTATAAAAATAAATTATTTTCCGCCGCACCGCATTGTGTGCATCAGCTGTTTTTCATGGATGGTGGATGAGAGATGGTGGATGGTGCCAGTAGGAATTGGAGTTTCATATTCCCACCGTTCCTCATAGATGTGCTCCGGGGAAAAGGTGGGAATTTTTGAAAGAGGCGCTCTGCAATCCACTTTTATAAATTCGTTTACTCTTTGTACTGTTAAGCGCGAAATTTACTGCTGTTATACCCACGCGTTAGTGCCAGCTCATACAAAAAGGCCTCTGTTATGTTTAACAGAGAGTTATCGATAGCCAAATGGGGCTGCCACAGCTGTTCGGAGCAATTCACTTTTTTGTTTTTGCCCTGACCAATTTTGCAGATCCAATTTTGAGGTTGGTTTAAACAAAAATTATTTATAAAAAGGGGACAAGCTCAATTGCCTTGGCAAGTGTTCAGCTGTAGGGGCTTCGCTCGTCAGATCCCAAAGTCCCAAGTCCAAAGAAAATTCACTGGTTTCAAATGTGTATAAGGGTCTTTATTCGTAAAGAGGGCGCGTGCGGAACCGTCTCGCTTTGGATGTATGGCGTAAGTAAAGTTTGGATGCAGCCCTCGGCAGCGAGAGCGAGAGCGGGAGCGTGGGCGGGAGCGCGATCGTGGTGAGATGCGCGTCGCCGGGGGGAACAATGCTCTCATGTATGAGAGCGAGAGCGAGGGCCGCCGCTTGCGTAGCTGGAATGCTAACAGCGAAGTGTGGCTGGAATGCCCACAGAGCGGCTGCCCCGCCAACGCCGTCCCCACTCTAAACAGCAAGGGTAAACAATTCTTGTCAATGCTTCATTAAATCATCTATTTTTTTTCCTCTTCAATTAAGATTTGTTTAGTTGTATAAAAAGACATTTACTTTTCATTTCGGCGAGGAATTTGTTGCCGTTTGGAAAACGGAAAATCATGCATTTCACGTGTGCGGGAGCGCCTGACTTTTCGTTTTGAAAAGTAAATCACATTTTTTGGTGAAAGTGAAAACCGGAGTCAGCCTGAGTGAGTCAAAAATTAATAAATTCGACGAGACGGATACATATAAATTCAATTTTCGATTCTAGCCGCCATCATGGACATCATGGGCCATTCCATATAAACATGGGAATTCTTTCGAGGTCCTTGAAAATCCTCAATACTCTCTTGCCAAATATCAAACAAAATATTTCCCATTTTGGCTGACCACTTCAACCTATCACTTTTTGTTTTCCTAATGGCTTTGGGACGCCCAGCACAAGGAAGCGTCACAAAAATCTAAATATTACTTAACAGTTATTATTACTCATTACATTTCATTATTACAGTTAAACAGTATCTAGATATAAGGGAAAAGATAAATGAAGATTGAGTTAAACTAATTCTAAGAGAACAAACATAAAGAACATTTAGTTAATAAAAAAACCCAAAAAAAAAGACAAGCATCAAGACTTTATAAACCCACGCGCCAACAATGTGACCAGCGAACGGCCACACTCCTATATTTAAATCCACGCGCCAACGATGTGACCAGCGATCACTAATGAACGGCCACACTGCAACATTTAAACACACGCGCCAACAGTGTGCCCAGCCAACATAACCAAACGGCCACACTAGCAGCTGATCATGGCAACGCGCTACTGCCAAAGCAGGAAGCCAACAGCTGAATTTTGGAAATAAAAGCAGCCGCGCCAGAGCCATCATCACCATTCCTGTCGTGGACTGCCAAAGGTTGATTCGCTCCCCAAGGCTTTGGTAAGCAGTAACTACCCGTGGTTAGAGTGTACGATTCCTCTACTACATTGCAACCTGAAACTTGCTATATACCGTCCATCCTAGGAATGCGTTGATTATTGTGTTAGAGCGTACGATTCCTCCACACTTTAATATTTCTCTGGGAGCGCATTATCCTCCGTAATCTATTCTCCTCGGAGCGCATTTTCCTCCGCACCATTATTCTCCACGGAGCTCATTATCCTTCGATCCCGAATCCTGTGACAAATCAATCGCCTAGCACGCATCGAGTTGCCACGTGCGGCCCTGACGACCCTGAAGGAACACCTCGAGAACGAGCCTGTAACTATACCTAACTCTGAATTATTTCGATTAATAAATAGAACAACCTACTTTTTCCTCCGCAACATTGATTCTCCTCGGAGCGCATTTTCCTCCGCAACATTTATTCTCCTCGGAGCGCATATTCCTCCGCAACATTCGTCACCTCGGAGCGCATTTTCCTCCGCAACATTTCTTCACCTCGGAGCGCATATTCCTCCGCAACATTTCTTCTCCTTGGAGCGCATTTTTCTCCGCAACATTCGTCACCTCGGAACGCATTTTCCTCCGCAACGTTTCTTCACATCGGAGCTCATTTTCCTCCGCACCCGTATCTCTTTCAGAGCGTATATTCCTACGCACACACGTATCTGTCCTTGGAGCACATTATCCTCCAGGATCGATATCACTTCGAGAGATACCGCAACCCCGAGACGACCTACGCACAGCGAGTAGCCACGTGCGGCCCTGAAGACCCTGAAGGAAGACCTCGAGTACGAGACAGCGAATACCCCAAACTCTGTAATTTAAGACAAATAAATAGAACAACCTACTTTTGCCACATTACTCTTGTCGCCTTATTCTTGCACCAGGAGACCTTTTCTTTCAGCTACCACATCCTGAGATCAAACAAATTTCTGTGGACCCGGCGCGGCGAGCATACCCCGGCCGAAGTGCCGTCACAGTGGCGCCCGAGCAGGTTGTGGTAGAATTGGGATCTCATTTATGGTCAAGATGGCAAGAATGTGGATCAACCAAGCAACGAAAGCAGAACTGATAAGCTACTGCGAGGAATTTGGACTGGAGAAGACTGAAGGAGTAGAGGTATTAAGGAAACTACTACTACAATTTACGGAAAGAAAGGATCTAATCAAGGAAACCCTGGAAAGGCTGGAACAGCTCGGAACAACCCAAACACCTAAAACAACGACGCAAGCCAAGCCAACTATGGAGGACCCACAAGGAGATCCATAAACGGCAAAAAAGAAGGCACTATTTCCAAAGCGGATACGGAAAGAATCACCAGAGGCAGTGGCCATAATCGTGAAAATCTGAAAATGGGACCTCACATTCTCAGGGAATGGAGAGCTGCTGAAATTCCTAAGCCGAATGGAGGAATTAGCAGAGACGTATGGTATCGAAGTTGACTACATAGTATTCGCAGAGAAGAGCGCATTGGACTGGTGGCAAACGAAACCCGCACCCATTATGACATGGGATGACGTGAAAAGCCAGTTAAAAGAAAACTTCATGTCACCACAATATTATAAAGAACTGTTAAAACTCGTATCAGAACGGAAACAGGCAGAGACAGGGACAATACGAAAATTCGTACAGGACTTACGAAAATTGATAAGATTCGGGGCATACAAAGAAAACGAGAAGCTGGACATGTAGGCTACCGATTAAGCTCTACGTGAAAAGAAGAGAATTCCAGACTCTATCGGAATTCATTATCACAGCAGAAGAATTTGAGAAACTGGAGAGAGAAGCAGGCCTGTCAAAAACGAAGACATATACTCAGCAATATAACCAGACACCTTGGCAACGGCCACAATGGAGACAATCCAAATGTCACATATGGACCAATAGGACACGAAGCCAGAGGATGCACCAGGGAGCCGGTATTGTATTGCTGGACCTGCAATAAAGAAGGAGTACGGACGATAAACTGCTGCAGATAACCACAGGAAATCGCACAGGGCCCGGGACATTCCCGCCAAGCACCCGGAGCCCAAAAAACGCAGAGCGGAAACCACACGTTTAAGATACGAAAACAACCAGCTCGTTGGGATAGCCAAGATCGGCAGGAAGAAGATGGAAGTGGTAATAGAAGCATATTTAGCAAGAACATGGCAAGGATAGTACAGAGCAACGGGAAGGAAGAGGAAGAGGAGAGACTAATTAGACAATCAGACAATAATCAGAAAAGCTATGAAACATGAAACGACACTATAATTTCTTATAATGGATGGTCTACCAGACACTCCACTACTCGGAGTGGATTTTTTGAGGGACGCAGGAACCATCATTACGTGCGGAAACAGTACCGTAATGATCAGTGGAAGGGAACAGTCATAAAGAACCGAAGAGAAAGCAAGAAACTCGCAACCGGAACCAACGGACAAGGAAATCGAACAATGGATAACAACAGAGGTCCAAAAATTCGACAGCCTCGGCGGAATAAGCAACATAACAACTCATCAAATATTCCTCAAAGACGATAGACCAGTCAAACAGCGGTACCAGCGCAAATGGAGATCATCAAAAAGGAAATCAACGAGTTGAAACGGCAGGATCTGGATCCATACAGCTCCCCAATAGTCTTAGTAAAGAATAAATCAGGGGATTGGAGATTCTGCGTCGACTACAGACTACTAAACGACAAAACCGAGAAGGACGCATACCCGTTACTATGGATGGACTTCATATTGAACCAGTTAAGAGAGGCGAAATTTATCAGCACACTGGACCTGAAGTCAGGCTACTGGCAGATCCCGATGGAGAGGCAAAGCCGACAGCCTTGAAAGCCCCTGGGCGAGGCTTGTACCAATGAAAGGTAATGCCATTCGGACTCACCAAGGCACCAGCAACGTTCCAAAGGGCATTAGATTCGGTAATCGGACCAGATCTGGAGCCATTCGCCTTCGCATACCTAGACGATCTAATCGTAATAGGGCGAACGAAAGCACAGCACATGCAAAAACTCCAGGAAGTGTTGGAGCGATTAAGGAAAGCAAATCTGCGCAAGTTAAAATACTTGGGACACATGGTGAGCGAGGAAGAGATACACACAGCCATCAAGGAACTGGTTGCGCCATCAACGCTAAAACAACTGCACGTTTCCTAGGGCTAGCGTCTTGGTATCGGAAATTCGTACCTACCTTCACAGAGAAGCAAGGCCACTACAGGACCTTTAAGGAAAGGACAGAGATTTAAGTGGCGAGAAGACCAAGACAGCGCGTTCAACGACCTTAAACACTGTCTAACAAAGGCACCCATTCTGGCTTGCCCAGACTTCCGAAAAACCTTTATCCTACAAACGGACGCAAGCAATTGCGGACTGGGAGCGGTCTTGACCCAGGAAGATGCAGACGGAGAACACATCATTTCCTACGCAGGCCGAAAGCTAAAGAGCGAAGAAACGAAATACTCCTCAACAGAGAAAGAATGTCGCGCCATCTACTGGGGAATCCACAAGATGAGGATGTACCTCGAAGGGTACCATTTCATAGTGATAACAGACCACTTAGCCCTGAAATGGTTAAATTCCATAGAAAGTCCATCCGGCCGAGTAGCAAGATGGGCGTTGGGATTGCAACCATTCACATTCGAAAAACGCTATTGGAAGGGCAAGCTCAATTCAGTGACGGACGGGTTATTCCGCTTACCACGCGAAGAAGTGACAATAGTAGAATGCGCTTGGTACAAGGAAAAATGGAAACAGTTAAAAGAAAACCCAAAAAAATCGGAGGAGTACACTATCAAGAACGACCGATTATACAAGCATATACCGAGCCAGACGGACGAAGACGACCAGCCATGTAAGCTATGCGTACCAAGACAAGAAAGACACAGAGTGCTAACGGTAAACCATTCGAATCCGACAGCAGGCCACCTAGGTATACGACACACAAAATTCAGGATCCGACAACGATACTTTCGGCCAGGGATAAGCAGAGACGTAAAAAAACTCATCCGAGCATGAGAAAGCTGTCAAAAATGTAAAGTATCACAACAAGCAGCTGCGGGAAAAATTTCGTAGGTCCCCTATCAAGAACACCTCACGAAAACACAATACTCATCGTATTCATCGATTAGTTTTCAAATTGGGTAGAGGTGACACCAGCAAGGAAAGCACCTGCCGATATACTCATAAAGGCGTTTCGGAAAAAAATATTGGAACGAGGAGGATCGCATAAACAGCTGATTTCGGACAATGGAGTGTAGTTTACCAGCAAGAAAACGAAGCAGAAATATGGACAAATTCGACAAGAGCGCACGGAAATTTAAACACCAGATGGAAGCGACCAAGGCAAAGCAACGCAAAATCCAGGTGTTGACAACACCACCACAACTGGGAGGAAGAATGAGAGTGTCCACAACCAAAGCAGCGACACCAAAAAGGACCACGAAGACCAACGAAGACAGCCCAGGTCCATCACACAGGTCACAAGAGGCAGGGCAATTGAACAAGGGCCCAAGGAAAAAAAGAATCAGCTGGGCCAACGCGAACAGATTAGAAGAAGCATACCAGAAAAACACCGAGCGGATCAGCTGGGCACGACAAGTGGAACAAGAAGAAAGCAACAGAGACATACTGGGAATCGGAGTGCCACGCGCAAAGCCACAACAAGGCCAAGCAGCCGAGCAACCCATACCTAGCCGGGCAGCAGACAGGCCGACCCCAACACCATGCCGAGCCGCTGAGAAAACAACAACAAAGCCACCACAAAGCCAACCTGTAGAAAAGCAGAGACCCAGCTGAGCACCGAACACTCCGACTAAAGAAAAAGAGAGAGCGTGCACGACAAAACACCGGCCCAAAAAACGAACACAACGGCATCCATGCCCAGGAACTGGGAGGTACACACAGGGTGTAAGCTCAGCCAGAGCCAGATAACGACCGTACTATGGGCAGTAGACGAGTGCAAGGAGCATCGCCAGAGAAGGCTTAGACATACGCATTGGAGACTGGTTTGACGCAGCGAAGACCACCAGACGACCTGCCCTAGAAGGGGAGGGGGGAGTGTGACGCCCAGCACAAGGAAGCGTCTACAAAATCAAAATATTACTTAGCAGTTATTATTACTCATTACATTTCGTTATCACAGTTAAACAGTATCTAGATATAAGAGAAAAGATAAATTAAGATGGAGTTAAACTAATTCTAAGAGAACAAACATGAAGAACATTTAGTTGATTAAAAAACCCACAAAATAAGACAAGCATCACGACTTTTTAAACCCACGCGCCAACAATGTGACCAGCGAACGGCCACACTCCTATATTGAAAACTACTCGCCAACGATGTGACCAGCGATCACTAATGAACGGCCAAACTGCAACATTTAAACACACGCGCCAACAGTGTGCCCAGCCAACAGAACCAAACGGCCACACTAGCAGCTGATCATGGCAACACGCTAGTGCCAAAGCAGGAAGCCAACAGCTGACTTTTGGAAATAAAAGCAGCCGCGCCAGAGCCATCAGCACCATTCCTGTCGTGGACTGCCAAGGGATGATTCGCTCCCCAAGGCTTTGGTAAGCAGTAACTGCCCGTGGTTAGAGTGTACGATTCCTGCACTACATTGCAACCGGAAACTTTGCTATATACCGTCCATCTTAGGAATGCGTTGATTATTGTGTAAGAGCGTACGATTCCTCTACACTTTAATATTTTCTGCCATTATTTTTCTCGGAGTGCATCATCCTCCGCAATCTATTATCCTCGGAGCGCATTTTCCTCGGTACCATTATTCTCTTCGTGGCGCATTATCCTCCGCAACGCAACTTCTCTCTCGGAGCGCATTATCCTCCACGACAGAGCTTTCTCGGAGCGCATTTTCCTCCGCACCAACCTCCTCAACATATCGTCACCACGGACGGCGTACTGCATCCTGAGACGACCTGCACGCATCGAGTAGCCACGTGCGGCACTGACGACCCTGAAGGAAGACCTCGAGGACGAGCCTGTAACCATTCTTAACTCTGTAATTTTTCGCCTTATTCTTGAACCAGAGGCCTTTTCTTTCAGCTACCACATCTAGAGATCAAATACATTTCTGTGAACCCCGGCGCGGCGAGCATACCCCGGCTGAAGTGCCGTCACAGCTTTAAAATTAATAATTCATAGTAAAAAAAAAACAATATATCCAATAAACATTTAACATATAACATTTTATTATTCTTCGAATTTAATTTAAAATTAATAATTCATAGTAATAAAAAAACAATATATCCAATAAACATTTAACATATAACATTTTATTATTCTTCGAATTTTATTTAATTAAAAAAAAAGTTGAATCAACTGATGTCCTGTGTGTTTTTGTTTTTTCCAATACTTCTTGTAGTCATTGCTTACATATTCGCTTTGAATTTGACTTTTTCGTTGTGAATGTCAAATATTTGTTGCATTTGTTGCATTTTAAAATTATCAAAAATATACAGCATAGATATGTGTGAACAAGGAACATCCCAGATGGATGGTGGAATAACGGGAGAATTTTCGAAACGGGAAAACCTTATAGCCCTTTCCCACACAGCACATTAATGAGGAACGGTGGGAATTTTTGACAGATATGAAATCGATTCCCACTGGCACCATCCACTATTCATGAGAAACAGCTGATGCTCACAGTTCCGTTTGGTGAACATTTGTTTACGTTAATAAATAAAGTGAATAAAAATAATATTGCAATGGTTGTGCATGTGATTCAGCAGCAAAATATGTTGATTGATGATGATCATGAGGACAACTTTGACGAGGAGGAGATATTATAATGGATATTTGACGCTGAAGCGTGGTCATATGCGACTGCTTCTATTAATCCAATCAATATTTTTAATAAAAATATGTATGTGCTATGTCTTTCGGTTCTGGACATTTTGGGAGAAAGATGTAGCCGAAAAAAACGATGCGCTTAGCATTGTTTACTTTGAACTGTTTTTCTGAGTACAGAATAGTCGGAAGGCTGTCAGCTAACAGCACAATTTACTTATTTTATATAGTGAATAAAATTGCCAATCTCAGAATTCATAGAAAAAATTCGGATTTGGATATCCACATCAGTCGAAATTGCCCACCGTTCCCCCTAGATTGCAGATGGTAAGAAAATTCGATGTAGCATATCCATTGTTTCAAGTCCACATTTACTATCGATATAGTGGTGTGGTACTGTTGCGATAAGCGATAAGGGTATAGCGTCTACCGGAATGTTGGCGCTCTGATGAAATAATTTTTGCAATTCCAACCAGTCGCCCATTTGAAATTGTTGAACATTTAGTTAATCATGGATATTGAATTGCCGTATATGGCAGAATATGCCAAATCTGGTCGTGCTTCTTGTAAAGGTTGTAAGTCTGCTATTCCCATTAAAGAACTAAGAATCGCTGTTATGGTCCAAGTAAGTCCACAACAAAAATTGACATTCGAGTTTAAATAATAAATGTACTAATATACGTAAATAGTCTGCTTTTCACGATGCAAAAGTGCCCAACTGGTTCCATAAGGGCTGTTTTTTTGAGAAACAACGTCCATCATCTGTTGGTGACATACAAAATTACGAAAACCTTCGTTTTGATGACCAAAAGGAACTGGAGACACTTATTGGTATGTGCTTTTTGAAAGTGTAAACTGTTATTATAGACTACCCTCTAAGTGTCTTAATGTCAACATATGTATGCATCCTGCTCGTTATGCGTATGTATGCACATAGAGGTGCAAACATACAGAGCACATTCATGATTCGTACTCCTTATCACTATAGTTTGAACACCTACAGCAAGAACACACATTATTCGTACACCCTTACCACTCTAGTTTAAACACCTTTGGCTAATAAATTGTATATCAAAGATCCACATATCTACTATCTGTTCATAAAAAAATATTTTAATTTTCTACTTTAGTATCCTAAAAAGGAATGAAACCAAAAAAATCAGTTTTTTACGCACATAAACTATTTGTAGTCGTAAGGATGTCCAAGTAATATTTGAATATTCAAGCTACAAAATACAATTAGGTTTTTTTTTTCTGCCGCCTTCAGTCTATATGATGCCTAAAAGGCCTCTGCAAAACCTTTCCCCCAAGGTGCCCAATGAACGAATATTGACCCACTAGTTTCTAGTAGATCTAATAGGAATCGTAAAAATAATGCGGCTCAAGAAGTCAGGGCTATCTACGCCACCCTTGATCAGGTTGTGCATAAAAATCACACCAAGCATTTTTCTACGACTTACTAAGGTTGGAAGTTTTTTAAAAGCAATCTACGAGGGTAAGATGGTACTCTCACACCTGCATTCCAGTTGAGGTCACGCAGAGAAAAAATTTTTCTGGACTAATTCGATACGGTCCTGGTGTACTTTGTACTGGGGGCACGATTCACAAGAGCCGTACTTTAAAATCGGACGAACAAGCCAGATATAAAGAGAGTCTTTGTTATATAATAGGGATCGTCAAACTCCTTTGAAACCCTTTTTATAAAACCAAGCACGCCCATGGGCTTCAGAAAACTTTAACTTGGGGTCTAGTTTAACACCAAAATCATCAACCAATGTAATTCTCTCAAGAGAACCACCACAGAGGGTATAAGGAGCCAACATATTTGCACAACACCATGACTGAAAGTTATTGAGATCGGATTGCAAGCGAGAGTGAAATGAAATGTCCTTGTACTGGACACAGAGTTTAGCATCATCCGCATACATGAGTACTCGAGAATTTGTTAATACTGAAGGCAGGTTATTAATAAAGAGTGTGAAAAGTAGGGGGCCTAGATGGCTGCCCTGTGGTACTCCAGAAGTAACCTTAACAGGTGAAGAGAAGGAGTTTTTGAAGAGGACTCTTTGAGACCTAGAACGAAGATAACTATAAATCTATCTCAAAAGATTAGGCGGAAACCCTAAAAGGTCAAGTTTTTGTGCTAGAAGGGAGTGGTTTACCGAGTCGAATGCTTTACTGAAATCAGTGTAGATAACATCCGTCTGAAAGTTACCTTGGAAGCCTTTAATGATAAAAGAGGTAAACTCTAATAAATTTGTGGTTGTTGATCGTCGCTTTATAAATCCGTGCTGAGATGGAGATATAAGTGATTTGCAGAGATGTTGCAAGTGCGGAGTTAAAATTGTTTCAAACATTTTAGGAAAAACGGGAATAGGTTGTTTGGAAAAAATGGTCAAAATGATCGGCCATTTCTTAAGAAATGTTAGCGAGGATGAATGTTCTACGCTTACTATTTACGAAGCTGTAAAACTGTTTAAGGTCCTGTAAAAAGCGTATCCTGCATCGAGATTGGAAATTTTTATAGCATTGAGCATTAAGAACGGAGAAATTTGACCGAGCTAATACATAGCGAGAGAGAGAAGTCGGAGAACCAACTTCTTGAAATTTTGTATATACTCTTGATTTTAAGTTTTTATACCCGTACTCAAAAAGAGTTAAGGGGTATACTGTATTTGTGGTAAAAGTGGATGTGTGTAACGCAGAGAAGGAAAATTTTCCGACCCAATAAAGCATATATATTCTTGATCAGTATCAATAGCCGAGTCGATAGAGCCATGTCTGTCTGTCCGTCTGTTCGTCCGTTCGTCTGTCCGTCCTGATGAGCGCCTCGTTCTCAGAGACTATAAAAGCTAGAGCAACGAAATTTTGTTTCCAGACTCATGTAATATCACACTGTTACAAGTGTATTTAAAAATTTCGGCCCGCCCATTTCCGCCCCCACAAAGGACGAAGATCTGTGGCAGCCAAAATTTTGAAGATACGAAAAAACTAAAAACGCAGTATCGTAGAGAATGACCATATCTATCAGATTGCCGAATCCGAATCAGATCGGATCATTATTATAGCCAGAATGAAGAAATTTTCAGTTGCTTCCCCCACCTCTTCTGGCACTTCTGACGCTATCCATTCTCTTTCTCGCTCGCACACACTCTTCCCTGTGCAATGCGCGAGAGCCATCTCGCGGAATAGATGTAGATTCTAAATGGTAGATGTAGAATATCTGTTCTACATGTATAATCTACATTTTAGATGTAGATGTAGTTAACAAATGTAGCAAAAAAATGTAAAATTAAAATTTTTTTTTTAATTTCAATCATAAGCTCATAAATTTATATACTAACTGAGTACGGATATAAAAGTAGAGTCGCGACTAGAAACGACTCACGTTCCTTCTCGTTAATTCGTACACATATGTTTGTATAGTATGCACTAAAAAGCTATGAGGCTATAACGTTCTAACTGTTATACCTTCTTTTTTTTAAAGGTACGGTAGCAGGAAACGTAATGGCTAACACTGGAAAAAAACGTTCTAAAGCTGAAAACTCAGCGCTGAAGGACTTTGGTATCGAGTATGCAAAATCTAGCCGATCGTCCTGCCGAGGTTGCGATCAAAAAATAAGCAAGGATCAAATTCGTATACGGAAAACCGTATATGATACTGAAGTTGGTATGAAGTATGGTGGTCAACCATTATGGCATCATTTAGAATGCTTTGCACAATTGAGATCCGAACTTGGTTGGTTCGATTCTGGCGAAAATCTTCCAGGCTACAAAAGCTTGAAAGCGGAGGACAAAACTGAAGTGAAAAGAGTGCTTCCGTGAGTATTTTACATCTTTTACTGCAAGCTCTATCCTTGTGAGACACGTACTTACTGGTCCTCCAATTTTAAATCAAAATAAACTTTAATAAGCCAAAGTTGGGTTCTTTACAGGTTTATTTTATTATAGAGTTTAAAAAATTTACATTTCAACTTATTTATTTATTGAATATATCTAATACAAGCCTGTGTATTTCTTTGTATGTTTTAATCTTTATAAAACAGAACAATCAAATCTGAAGACACTCCGGATGCAAAAAAACCAAAAATAGAGCAAACTGACGAAAAGGAACAAAACGAGAAAATGAAACAAATAAAAAAACAGAACGACTCGTTTTTTAAATTTCGCGATGAACTAAAAAGTCAAATAAAAAAGCAAGACATTGAGGGTCTCTTGATATCTAATGGACAGCAGCCGATAACAGGCGACACTGAAAAGTTGTATGATCAAGCTGCTGATATGTTAACATTTGGTGCTATTGCGCCCTGCTCTGAATGCAAAAGTTCTCAGTTTATTTTCAATAAATCTGGATACAAATGCAATGGAAATATTTCAGAGTGGACAAAATGCGATAAGCTGTACACTGAACCCAAGCGATCGGCTTGTAAAGTACCCAAGAATATTAAATCAGCGTATCACTTTTTAGATGCGGTTAAACAAAAACCAATAACTCGAATTATCCAATACATACCTCCAAGTGCATGCACAATCTCTAAAAATCTATTACTGAAAAAGGATCCTGAGGAGTTAAATGGGTTAGTATATAAAAATGTTTATACCACGCATTTGATTACAGCAACCCGTTTTCCGATAATAAACCTGGTCCCATCCACCATTTCGGGGTATTATAATATATATTTATTACACATATGTATTTAGTAAATACTTTGACCATTAATAATGAAAATATAAAATTATTTAAAAAAAATTTATTTCAGACCGAAAGTGGTTCGTAAAAAGCCCCCTTTGTATAATTTGAGCTTTTCAATTATTGGAATTAAAGAAAAAGAGAAAGAGTTAAAAAAACAAATTGAAAAATTGGGCGGAAAATTCGATTCAAAAATATCGGAAAGGACTATAGCAATTATATCTACGGAAAAAGAAACTAAAAAGAATAGCAGCAGAATGGAGTCAGCGAAAACATTTGGCATTCATATTGTTCCAGTTGAATACATCGATGTGGTGGAATCTGATCCTGATGGCGCCATTAATTATATAAGCAGCATGAGCATTTGTGATTGGGGAACAGACCCATCAGCGCGTGTTCCCCAAGAAGAAGCTAAGAGCTTAAAGTCAAAGAGTATATACACAAAATCTGTGCCAACGTCAAAGACTCTAAAAGTAAAGGATGGTCTTGCTGTTGATCCCGATAGTGGACTAGAAGACATCGCTCATGTGTATGTTCAGGGAAAAGACAAATACAATATAGTGCTTGGTTTGACTGACATTCAACGCAACAAAAATTCATACTATAAGCTACAGCTTTTGGAAGCTGATAAAAGTTCAAGGTAAAAAATAATCATTTGTTATACTTAAACCGTTTCTCACTTTTTCCCCCCGTAAAGAATGAAAGAAAGTCGAATTAAAACTGATCAGAACGGTTGAGACACTAGGCATTGACATTGAGATAAGACCAAACAGAAACTGTATCAATATCAATATATATGACGTTGGGATACATTTTTACTACAATAATAAAATTTGTTATAGATGATACTCGAAAAGTTTAGGGATATGTTAGTTTTGTAGTGAAGTGGAAGCGTTTCCGCTATACATATATATTCTTGATCAGCATCAATAGCCGAGTCGATATAGCCATGTCTGTCTGTCCGTCAAAATGAGAGCATAGATCTCAAAGATTAAAATGCAACAAGTGCAACAATTAACATAAGAACATAGCTATTAGTCGGGTGTCCTCTTTTCTACTCCGTTTTTCTTAACCCTCATGACAAGTGCTCGCAACATTGAGAGAGATTGCAGAGAGATCCCCCCCCTTCCGGCGTTAACCAACAAATCAATTCGTCACTTTTGCGAACAGCGATACCAAAAGACAAAGACATCGGCTCCGATACCAATGCCAAATTATTGATTACATAAATCATTGGAATCTTTGCACATATTCATATGTTTTACAATTCGTTTGTGTGCGTAGATAGCAGGCAAAACGGAACATTGTGTTGGTGCCAACCACTGTTATACACGTGTGCGGCAGCGCAGTAGAAAAGCCTTTTCCTATGCACAATGGATAGAGCCGTGTGGAGCCCTCATATACTGACTGAATATCGGGTATATTAAGAGTACGAGTCTAACTTCAAGACCTATATTGGTGTGGAGAGAGAGAGAGAGGTGATGCGTTATCCTTAGGTGCATGTCCGCAGTGAATATACTTAATTTTTAACCGAAATTGGGAGCTATTTTCGAAAATCTTTTCCATTTTTTCCTAACGGATAAATATTTAAAAGTAATTTTTCTTTTATTTCTTCGTTTACTTTTGCAGGTATTGGATTTTTCGTTCATGGGGTCGGATTGGCACAACCATTGGGAATTTTAAGATTGATGAGTGTGGAACAATTTTGGAAGCGAAAGAAATGTTTCAAAAAGTATATGCTGATAAATCCGGTAATGAATTTAAAGATCGAGAACACTTTGTTAAAATCCCAGATCGTATGTATCCAATCGATATTCAGTACGAAGATGATTCAAAAGTTGTAACAAATAACAAAAATACAATTAGTTCTAAGCTTGAGCCTTCGGTACAAAATTTAATCAAGCTTATTTTTGATGTTGATTTTATGAAAAAAACAATGATGGAATTTCATATTGACATGGAGAAAATGCCACTAGGAAAACTAAGTTTAAAGCAAATTCAGTACGCATACAATGTGGTGAAAGAAATTTATGAATTGATCGAGTCCGGCTCTACAAATGCTAGGCTCATTGATGCCTCTAATAGATTTTACACTCTAATTCCCCACAGCTTCGGAGTCCAATCTCCACCATTGATTGAAACTTCTAAGCAAGTAGAAGATTTGCGACAAATGCTTGATTCGCTGGCTGAAATCGAGGTCGCCTATAGCTTAATAAAGAACGAAGATACAATTGATAACATTAACCCATTAGACAAACATTACGAGCAATTGAAGACTCAATTGGTACCACTTGATAAAAAAAGTGATGAATTTTCGATTTTAAATAAGTATGTTAAGAATACCCATGCTGCTACCCACAGTGCCTATGAACTTGAGGTGGTGAATGTTTTTAAGGTAGTTCGTCAAGGGGAAGCTAGACGGTTTAAACCTTTTAAGAAGCTACATAACCGAAAATTATTATGGCACGGTTCCCGCTTAACGAATTTCGCTGGTATCTTATCTCATGGTTTGAAAATTGCTCCCCCTGAAGCGCCACCAACTGGTTACATGTTTGGGAAAGGGATTTACTTTGCTGATATGGTTTCAAAATCAGCAAATTATTGTTGCACTAGCCAACAAAATTCAACCGGCTTAATGCTTCTTTCCGAAGTAGCCTTGGGAGATATGATGGAATGTACCGCAGCAAAATACGTTACGAAACTACCGAAAGATAAGCATAGCTGCTATGGTCATGGCCGCACCATGCCAGATCCTAAAGAGACCTATATGCGAAGTGATGGTGTGGAAATACCATTTGGAAAAGCAGTAACTGATGAAAATTTGAAATCTTCATTATTATACAATGAGTATATAGTATACGATATTGCTCAGGTGAATGTTCAGTATTTGTTTCGTTTGGAGTTTAAGTATAAGTATTAAGATGTGAAAATATGTTATGAAAATCACTTTGAATAAAATTAATGTCCTATATTAACTCATGAATATATCTTTAACTAAATCCTGACTAATTGGTTTTACCGGAGAGATCTAATTTTGTCCGCGGAACGAGTTGAAACGAGAAGGAAAGTGTGAGTCGTTTCTGGACGCGACTCTACTTTTATACCTGTACTCAGTCGGTATATAAATTTGTGATATTCAGGCAGGGTCCGGTTTTCACATTCACTTTACGTTTTACTTTTCAGCAGGCTTTCAGCATACTTTTCTTTCACCTTGGCAATTTCATTTTTAACTGATCCTACATTTAAGTCTATGGATATTTTCATTCCGTATGTACCATGGCGCCCCAGTGATAGTTCTTAGTATCTTCGATTGACCTCTCTGGATTATTTCTAAGTTACTAGCGCAAGCAGTTCCCCATCGCTCGAAGCCGTATGTCCAGATGGGTTTGAGAACTGCATTGTAAAAAAGTACTTTGTACTCCAGTTTTAGTGGTGAACGGGTGTTTATTAGCCAATGTAGATTACTAGCTGTAAATTTAAGTAGATTCCTCTTTGCTTCGATGTGCTTTTAAAAGAAAAAACTTTCAAAATGTGGTCTGCAAAAGTACATGGTGCTACAATATCTAGAAGCTTTACAATAAATATCCAAAGTTGAACTTTGTTACCAGTGCATATTTTCCTATGTAAAATGATAAATTCAAAGTTTTTCGGATCGATAAAGAATTTTTAATGGCCTATTATACTATAAAAAGTTATTTCACATATAATTTTTAACTTAAACAGAATCTACAAAGAAAAAAAAATGGTTTTTTTCAATTGTTCTTATTTTTGGTTTACTATAAAGCATGCATCTATTTCCGATGGATCGTTAGGAATATCCAATAATCTTAACATTTCTGAAGAATAAATACTTTCTAATTTTTTTTTGGATTTCACATGTATAATAGATGAAATAAATGGATCTGAATCCTTGTTTCTCGTTTCCTGGGCCTCCTCTGACATCTCTCCAATTGGAAGGCTCTGATGTTCTATTAAAATTTGACCGTGTGCCAACATTTTATGAAGCGTTGGAGTACTTTCTGGATACTTTTCAAATAACAACTCTGCAGTCTTCGAAGCATATTCACTAAATTAGCGTGTGTTAATTTTGTCCTTGCAGTTTAAAATATTCAAAATTACAGCCAATCTTTGGATAATGCCTTCATCCACTCCAGTTATTATACCCGTACTCAAAAAGAGTTAAGGGGTATACTGTATTTTTGGTAAAAGTGGATGTGTGTAGGTTAGGTTAGGTTGAGGCGGCTGTCGGGATCGCCAGGAACCCGACACACTTAGGCCGGTTTCGGCCCGTTGTGATACCGCAAGGAGCATTTCCCCCTCCCCTCATGTGAATCTATGTTATCCGTTGTCCCATCCGGATGCCCTTATGAAATTTGCGATCCTTCTGGGACACATTGCAGACATGTCAGAGATGTCAATTAAGAAAGGTGAGCCCAAGTATTGAAGTCTCCTTCTGCTGAGAGTCGGACAGAAGCAGAACAGGTGTTCCACTGTCTCCTCCTCGTCCTCATCTCTACAGCTACGACAGAAGTCGTTGTAGGGGGCACCCAGCCTGTTTGCATGTGTGCCTATTAACCAGTGTCCCGTAAGGGAGCGTATGACTGAGCTGCACCTTTTCCTGCCGAGCTTGCAGAGCTCATCGGTGCGCTTCTTATTTATGTTAGGCCAAGTTTGCCTAGTTATGCGACATAGTGACACTGCCTGCCATCTGTCGTTTGTGAGCTGCTTGTAGTGCTCCTTTATTTTGAGCTTACAGGTGGCCATTGGCATACGAATGTCTTCCTTATCGTGGAGAAGGGGGACTGTTGTACCAGCTCTGGCCAGCTCGTCTGCTATACAATTGCCTTCAATGTCCTGGTGGCCCGGAACCCATATTAGGCTGATTGCAAACTGATGAGCCATCTCGTGAAGAGATTTGCGACAGTTTGCCACGGTAGCCGAGCCTTATGTTATCGCATTTAGCGATCTGATCGCGGCTTGGCTATCACTGTAGATATTTATGTTAGTTGCCGTAGTGGCTGCTTCGTGAAGACAGCACAGAGCTTCCTTGATCGCTATGACTTCCGCTTGGAAGACACTGCAGTGATCTGGGAGCCTGAAGGAGTGCCTTATGTTTAGTTGTTCGGAGTATATACCCCCTCCGACCTTATTGTCCAGTTTCGAACCATCTGTGAAGATTTGTATGGCTCCGTCTGGGCCTGGAGGTCCCTCGAGCCATTTATCTCTCTGGGGGATGATTATTTCAAAAGGAGTGTCTATGTACTCCCTTGGAACGCAGTAGTCCGTTTTTGTGGGGACGGTATTGTTTCCGTTAAGGATGGAAGCGTGACCGATGTTCTGTGACACCCATTGGTCTGAGTCTCTTAGACGAATTGCTGCCATTTCTGCCTTTTCCATACCCGCATGGTCAAGGCTCTGGAGGCATAGGATGGCGTTTAGCGCATAGGGCGGCAGTACGCTGTACCTTGCCCAGTTGGTTGGTGATTGTCCTTTTTGATAGGGCAGGCCACCACACGGTAACTCCGTAGAGTAGTATTGGCCTAACTATATCCATTGGACTATTCTTGGGTTCATGCCCCATTTCATCCCTATGGCCTTTTTACAAGTGTAGAGGGCTATCGTGGCCTTCCTCACTCTGTCTTTGATATTCAGATTCCAGCTTAGCTTCTTGTCAATTACCAGCCCTAAATAGCTGGCACTGTCACTGAAGGAGAGTCTGCATCCGTTTAGAATTGGGGGGTTGAGAGGCGGGACTTTGTATTTGTTTGTGAATAATACAAGTTCAGTTTTTGAGGGATTAACTCCCAATCCACGCGACTTTGTCCATTCCGACAGTCGCGCGAGCTTTGCGGTCATTAGGTCGCAAAGTGTCTGAGGGAATTTTCCCGAAAAGATTATGGCAACGTCGTCCGCGTATGCCACCACTTTGCAGCCCCCCTCCAAGTTACATAGAATCTTGTTGACTGCTATGTTCCATAGAAGGGGAGACAGGACACCACCTTGCGGGGTGCCTCTGTTGACATACCTTGATTGAGTGGATGATCCCATCGATGATGTCACCGTCCTGCATGTGAGGAATTGATCAATGAGCATCACCAAGCGACGATCCACCCCCAGGTCAGTCAGAGCATCCGTGATGGCCCCCGGAGTGACGTTGTTAAATGCTCCCTCGATGTCGAGGAACGCAACTAAGGAGTATTCTTTGACGTCTATGGATTTCTCCACCGCCGAGATTACTTCATGGAGTGCCGTTTCCGTGGATTTTCCTTTCCGGTAGGCATGTTGTGCACCTGACAGCCACTGAGGATTTATGGTTGCCCTCAGCTGTAGCCCGACTAGTCTCTCAAAGGTTTTGAGAAGAAAGAACGAAAGACTTATTGGTCTAAAGTCTTTAGGGGTTGTGTGTGAGGCTTTCCCTGCTTTTGGAATAAAGACTATTTTAGCCTTGAGCCAGAGCTTGGGGATTTTTCCCACTACGAGTATCTTCCTGAAGATACATTGTAGCCAGTTAATGGCCATATTCCCTGCTTTCTGTAATTGAGCCGGAATGACCTGATCGGGACCAGGTGATTTGAAGGATTTGAAGCTGTTTACAGCCCAGCTAATGTTCCGTCTTGTGAGGATGTGCGCCATCGAGGCTACTGAGCCCTTGCTTGGGAGATCTGCAGGCTCGATGGTTGTGCACCCAGGAAAGTGGGTGTCCCTTTAGGTCTAATTGAGGGGCATGCAGCCGTGAATGCCTTTTTACACGCTTCGGTGAAGCTGTCTACCAGGCTATTTAAATCGTCCGGAGTGTCCGGACATTTAGGTGGGATGGGGGGAGTAATTTCTCTATGGTTGCACTATATAAATCCCAGTTGGCTTTTCTGGGGTTAACATAGTCAGTAGGTTTTGGGCTCTCGAGAGATAGTACTGTCTCGATATACCTGTGATCGGAGAAGGAGTGGTCCTCTAGGACTCTCCAACTTCTAACTACGTCTGAGACAGTAAGGTGAGGTCAATAACCTCTTGTCGGTTTTTAATAATAAAGGTAGGGTCGTTACCTCGATTGCAGATAACTAGATTAGAGTTAAGGATGAAATTGAAGAGTGACTCACCCCTTACATTTATGTCGGAGCTCCCCCACTGAGTGTGGTGAGCGTTGGCATCGCAGCCTATTACTAGGCCTGTATCCGACCTTTCGCTATCGCAGGTTATCTTGCGACGAGGTCACTAGGAGGATCGCTTTCCTCGTGAGCCATGTAGGACGACACCAGGTTTAGGTGTATCCCCTGTAGCTCTAGGCTAGCCGCCGTGTTGTCGCCATTGCTAAAATTGTGGAGCAGAAAGATATTTAGATGCTTTCTTGCCAGAATGCAGGTACGAGTTTTACCTTCAGTTGGGGCTACTAGTAGCTTGTACTCCTTCGTCGCTAATTCACAGACCTTGCCTCCCACCACCCAAGGCTCTTGGATTAGGACTATCTCCGCTCCGCTTGCGTTCAAGCGGAGCATAAGGGCAGCAGATGCTGCCTTACAGTGGTGGAGATTTATCTGCAGAAGTCTGAGTGACTTCATTAGATGCACTCTCCACCACTGTAATGTCGGCGTCGGAGTCGTCGAGAATGTCGTCCCGACACAACGCCTCGAAATCGAGCATCAGCTCCGTGTCCGAGGAGTAACTCTCCCGGACCAGCTCCAGGTCTGGAACCACCCCATGTCTTTGCAGACTTCACCGGAAGGTTGGGCAGCCGCAGTTTTGCTTAGCTGCCCTTCCATGGTATCCGCTTTGGGAGTGGACTTGTCACCCATCCCAGATTTGGGATGGGACCCACCCGGGCTCATACCCGCGCCTTTAACCGTGCAGGACTTTCCTGCATTAGAGCTGATCGGGACAGGCCTTTGGGCCTTTGGGCCTTCTCACGCTTGGGAGTACTCCCAGTCGGCATTTGGGGAGGGCTTTTCTCGTTTTTGTTGTGTGTTATTTTTAATTTTTCGTATATCTCCATATGTTTCCCACGAGCTGCAGAGAAGTGGAACGGTCCACCCCGGCAGAGCTCCACGTTACCCGGGTAAGGCATCACTAGAACAGGGGGCTGCCAAGTCCCTGAACTCTCCGTTTGCGACTGGGCTAGTTTTTATACCGGGCCCCCAGCCAGGCTGACTCTCGGCACGGGTC
Organism: Drosophila subsilvestris; assembly: GCA_035043285.1. Classification (NCBI taxonomy): domain Eukaryota; kingdom Metazoa; phylum Arthropoda; class Insecta; order Diptera; family Drosophilidae; genus Drosophila; species Drosophila subsilvestris. The sequence goes on from JAWNNB010000590.1 coordinate 88,794, forward strand.
GAATGACACCTTAGTCCGGCCCGGTGTGAGGTGAGTGTTGGGGTTGGGATGTGGGTAGGTATGTGTAGGGAGAGGGAGTGTGTGAGCTACTTAATGAGAGGCGGCACCACAAGCGCATCGTCAGTGTTGCTGCCTCGCGAACACCCGCTGGCTGTCCGGGACTGCTTATTTCGGTACTCTCCCTCAGAGACAGCTTAGTTGCTTCTCTTTGGGATGCCCGCTTATTCACAGTTGACCTACCCACAGGGTAGGCCGTTCGCTATCCGCAACCTGCGACCCGTCCGGTGGCCTCAGCTAGGCCCCCTCTGAGCCACCTCAAAGCCCAATAGGATCATCGGATGGATGTGTGTAACGCAGAGAAGGAAAATTTTCCGACCCCATAAAGTATCAATAGCCGAGTCGATAGAGCCATGTCTGTCTGTCCGTCCGTCTGTCTGTCTGTCTTGATGAGCGCCTAGTTCTCAGATACTATAAGAGCTAGAGCAACCAAAATTTGTTTCCAGACTCATGTGATATCACACTGCTACAAGTGTATTTCAAAATTTCGACCCGCCCCCTTTCGCTTTCACAAAGGACGAAAGTCTGTGGCAGCCACAATTTTGAAGATACGAAATTTTAGCAAGACAAATCTTTAAGATGGATTTAAAGACATGGATAAGGTACAGAACAATTATATACTTGCATCGAATAGTTTTTACCAGGCAGCCGAGCTATTTATACCATAAATTAAACTTTGCTTCATCAACTAGAACGTTGAATCTGGTGACCATAAGGTACAGGCTTGCCAATTCAGAAAAAAAATTTTTAATATGTGCTTTTCCATTATGAAACGACTTACGTATTAATATTAAAACTATTAGCAGAGCAACGCAATTTAGGGAAAAACTATAAATATACCTAATAAACACTTAGAAAAACGAGAAGGAACGTGAGTCGCTTCTAGTCGCGACTCTACTTTTATACCCGTACTCAGTCAGTATATAAACTTGTGAGCTTATAATTGACATTTAAAAAAATTTAAAAATTTACATTTTACATTTTTTGCTACATTTGTTAACTACATCTACATGTAAAATGTAGATAATACATCTAGAACACATATTCTACATCTACCATTTAGATTCTACATCTCCTCCGCTAGGGGTTGCTCGCGCATTGCACAGGGCAGAGTGTGCGAGCGAGACAGAGAATGAATATCGTTAGCAACGCCAGAGGAGGTGGGGAAGCAACTGAAAATTAATTTCTTCATTCTGGCTATAATAATGATCCGATCTGTACCAGATTTAGCATTCTGGTAGATATGGTCATTCTTTACGATACTGCGTTTTTAGTTTTATTGTATGTTTAAAATTGTGGATGCCACAGATTATCGTCCTTTGTGAAGGCGAAAGGGGGCGGGGCGAAATTTTGAAATACACTTGTAACAGTGTGATATCACTTGGTTTTGGAAAAAAATTTCGTTGCTCTAGCTTTTATAGTCTCTGAGAACGAGGCGCTCATGAGGACGGACAGACGGACGGACGGTTATTATAAAAATAATATTTATTTATGTATCTATTGGTTATATTTTTGTACTATTTTTTTAATTTTTATTTTTTTAAATTTTTTTCTATAAATTTATTTATTTATTTTATTTTTGTTTATATATATACCTACATATATCTTCTTTTTATACCCGTACTCAAAAAGAGTTAAGGGGTATATTGTATTTGTGGTATAAGTGGATGTGTGTAACGCAGAGAAGGAAAATTTTCCGACCCCATAAAGTATATATATTCTTGATCAGTATCAATAGCCGAGTCGATAGAGCCATGTCTGTCTGTCCGTCCGTCTGTCTGTCCGTCTGTCCGTCCTCATGAGCGCCTCGTTCTCAGAGACTATAAAAGCTAGAGCAACGAAATTTTTTTCCAGACTCATGTGATATCACACTGTTACAAGTGTATTTCAAAATTTCGCCCCGCCCCCTTTCGCCTTCACAAAGGACGAAAATCTGTGGCATCCACAATTTTAAACATACAATAAAACTAAAAACGCAGTATCGTAGCGAATGACCATATCTATCAGATCGGATCATTATTATAGCCAGAACAAAGAAATTAATTTTCAGTTGCTTCCCCCACCTCCTCTGGCGCTGCTGACGCTACTCATTCTCTGTCTCGCTCGCACACACTCTGCCCTGTGCAATGCGCGAGCAACCCCTAGCGGAGGAGATGTAGAATCTAAATGGTAGATGTAGAATATTTTTTCTAGATGTATAACCCACATTTTAGATGTAGATGTAGTTAACAGATGTAGCAAAAAAATTTAAAATGTAAAATTAAAATTTTTTTTTAAATTTCCATTATAAGCTTACAAGTTTATATACTGACTGAGTACGGGTATAAAAGTAGAGTCGCGACTAGAAGCGATTCACGTTCCTTCTCGTTTTTACTGTAATTTCGTGTTCGTTAAAGAATTTCCGGGATGAGTTTCCATCGTTTGTGTTCCCATATCCATATTTGGGGCAGTCGACCCTCAGTCCAAGTTTCGCAAAGAACTTGTCTTGAATCATTTTATTCCTGTGTTTATGTTTCTCTTTGGCTGGCATGCTATTGTCAAAAGATTCTTCCGTTCGCGGGATGCAAGTTTTAAAATAAACTCCATATATCTTATTCTTGAATGCAATGGGGAAATGCCATATTCCAAATTTTCCTCTTCAATTAAGGAATCATCCAAAAAAGGACTGCAATATATATACATATGCATTTGGCAAAATAAAAAGCAGGTTAAAAAACTTGGTCAAATTCAGGTCAATTATAACGGCCAACCTGCATATGCAATGCTAAAATAACTTTTGAAAAAGGTAGGTCGAAGTTAAAAAGACTTACCTTCAAATGAATTAATAGCTAACAACTAATTTAGGTAGCGAAAACTTAAAAATGGTTAAATTATTGAGTGTACCTGAGTATATAGTTTTATTAGTACCAGATATTTTTCTTTTTCAACTTTGACCTGAATTTAAAAAAAAAACATTTTTGTGCGAGGTAGCGTCACTTATATCAAAAACCCAAAAGTGCACGTATGGACCTTTGATTGAGGTAAAGAATACAAAATATTTCGGGAAAGCAAAAATTTAATTTAGTCAAATTTGAAAAACAAACAGAACAGAACAGAACTCTAGAACTGTCTGTGCAACGAAGCAGTTTTTCATTGAATATTGATAAAAATGAATACACCTAGTAAATGATACCAAAAACAAAATATTACCTCACACAGTTTAATTTTTATTCTACCTGAAAGATGCAGCATGTCAATAAAAGTTGAATAAATTGTTGCACACGGAAATAATTTTCAACTTTGATTGCTCATATCTCCTAAACTAAAAGTCGATTCTTTTTAAACTTTATTTTTGAAATACTCTATCGAATTCGTGTATTGGATTTATCCAAAGCGTTCAAAAAATGCATTTGCCATCCCTTTGTGGCTGAGGCCCCACTGTGCGACGTCGCGTTGGTAGTGGAGGCCAGGTGTAACCAAGCGGTGGCCGTGATCTAAGAGTGGCTGATATAAGGCTGGCTGAACACAAGACGGAAGCGGTGCTGATTTTCAGGCGCAAGAAAGTGGAGGTTGCGACTGTGCGAGTTGGCTCCGTCGAGATCACATCCTCGCGAGCAATCCGCTACCTAGGGGTACTGCTCGACACTTGCCTCTCCTTCCGCAAGCACCTCGAAGCATCCAGCAAGAAGGTAGCAGTCCTAGGCAGGGCCCTGTCACGCATGATGCTCAACACGAGGGGACCCAAGAAAGGCCGCAGACTCCTGCTTCAGTCAGTCCGAAAGGCGGTTATGATGTACGCAGCCACAATGTGGGCTAAGGCGGCGAGTATCAAGTCCTACAGGAAAGGGCTAGTTGCGGCGCACCGGTTGGGAGCCCTGCGAGTTTGCTTCGGCTTTCGAAACATCTCGGAAGATTCGGCTCTGGTCATCGCCGAAAGGCTCCCTGTGGTGGACCTAGCCGAGGAAGCTGGGAAAATCTCGTTGGAGTTGACGCTTCCACTGAAAATCGTTCCCCAGCAGCTTGGAGACGTATAAAGACGGCGGCGAGGGAAGAAGCCTAGTTAGGTGGCAGAACCACTGGGCCACATCACAAAAAGGAAGATGGACGCATACCGTAATTCCAGACATCCGTAGGTGGGTCAACAGGAGGCATGAAGAAGTCAACTTTTGGCTAACCCCACTCCCCACTTCGGGCACGACGATGACGCAAACTGCCCGTTGTGTGGCGTTGCGGAGACCTCGGAGCATATATTCTTCACCTGCCCTAAGTTCGCAGAGCAGCGTTTGAAAATAGGTGGAGACTCGCTTAGTGTGGGTGCCCTCACGAGCGAGATGCTACGCAGCGAAGATTACTGGTGCCGAGTATCTGAGTATGCATCAGAGGTCATGCGGAAGCGGAGAGAGCTGGAGCGGCTGCCCAACGGCATAAAAAGAAAAGTTGTGTTAGTTATAACACTTATAACTCAAGAACGGCTGTACCGATATGGTGGGTAGGTAGCTTAGAGCGAGGAGACGGACATAGGATACTGTATAGCAAAAAAGAATCACACTTTGAATAACAAAAAGGAAAATGACAGCTATATAATGGACGTATGGATAACAATTTGATTTTTGTAAGAAGTCAATATTAAAAAAGTGAAGTGAAGCATAAAACGCAATTCACCTTGCATGGTCGATGGAAAGTGCTCTTAACGATATCCACGGAAATTTACGGCGGAGACCGTCACTGGCATCCATGGGTATCCGCAGTATCGGCGTCGATCACCAGATGACAACGGTCGAACTGTCACAACAAAAGTGAAAAGAATGGATTTCGACAACAGTTGGATTGTTCCATATTCACCACTTATTTCTAAAACGTCTAAGACGCATTGCAACGTTGAGTACTGCAATAAAATATATTTGCAAATGTGTCACGAAAGGCAGCGATATGGCGGTTTTTGGATTGCAATCCTCAAATACCAATGATGAAATTTCACGATATCAAGTTGGTCGTTATGTGAACTGTAATCAAGCGATTTGGCGTATATTCGCATTCCCTATTCACGAACGTTATCCTACTGTTGTGCATTTGGCGGTGCATCTGGAGAATGGTCAACGAGTATATTTCACGGCTTCGAATGCTATGCAACGTGCTGAAACACCTCCAGCAACTACATTGACCAGTTTGTTTGCGATCTGCCAAAGCGATCCGTTTGCACGAACTTTGCTTTACTTGGCGATGCAACGTTATTTTACTTGGAGTGCTTAGTCGAAGAATTTTCAAAGACGGAAGCAAGGCGATGCGGTGCCTGGGTATCCGGATGTGCGTTCTACTGATGCTCTTGGTCGTATGTATACAGTTCATCCAAAAAATGATGAATGTTTCTATTTGCGGTTATTGCTGGTAAATGTGCGTGGGCCAACGTCATTTGAGACACTACGGACTGTTAATGGTGTAATATTCCCAACATATCGTGCTGCATGTGAAGAACTGAACTTATTAGAAAACGATACCCATTGGGATACGACAATCGTTGAAGCCATTATCTATGCATCTCCAAGTCAGATACGCACATTATTCGCTATCATAATTTCGACATGCTTTCCATCAAACCCATGAACCTGTGGCACAAATACAATACAAATATTTCTGAAGATATTTTACATCAAGTTCGTGTCAGTTCCAGAAATCACGATATTGAGATGAATGAGGAGATACATAATCGTGCTTTGATCTTGATCGAAGATATGTTTTACCTCATGTACCCCTGTTGAATTCCCAACAAAAGGACGTTTATGATATTTGATTGAAAGCAATCGATGATGAAAATATTGGTTTACATTTCCTAGATGCCCCTGGTGGAACTGGTAAGACATTCCTTATATCAGTAGTTTTAGCCACTGTTCGTGCGAGATCCAACATAGCGGTGGCAGTTGCTTCTTCTGGAATAGCAGCCACATTGTTAGAAGGATGCCGTACGGCTCATTCAGCGTTAAAATTACCGTTAAATCTTCAAACTATTGAAGAACCAATGTGTAATATTGCAAAACACTCAGCAATGGCCAAAGTTTTATCGGCATCGAAAATCATCATCTAGGACGAATGCTTAATGGCGCATAAACGTGCATTAGAATCACTTAACCGAACATTGAAAGATTTACGCAATGACTCATTAGTGGATTATCAGGTGCAGTTGTGTTTCAAGTCAAGCTCCAAGTTTTCCGCAAAAAGGGTCTGTGCCACGCCTGAAAACCAAAAGGGAAGCTGTTGAAAGCAGTCTACTATCACGCCGGCACGTACTGTGTATGCTATCTGGCCTCGCCGACGTCCAGCCCGGTTGCAGGGGCACGGTTCAGCCACCGTGTAGTAGCGCTCCACGTAGGAGGGGGAGCGGTGAACCTCTGCTTTGGCGCTTTCCACTCAACCCGCTGCTCTCGACTGGAGTTACACACACGCATTAGCTGATCACGGAGTTGCCAGACAGGCGATCCTGCAGAGTTGCTCCAAGGAAGACGCTGCCGGACTACACGGAACGACGCAAGACTGCCAGATCGGTGGAGATCGGTCAACCGGGTAGTAGGTGAGCGCCAACGGAAATTTAAAATTTGAATTTCAACGTAGGTGGAGGAGGAAAAGATGGCCTTTGAATGAAGGTCAAGCCTGCAGCGTACACCACCTCAGTGGGAGACGCCCAGTGGTGTCTGGCCAATGGAGCAGACCGTCGGAAAAAGGGCACAATTAGGCCTTGGGACTGGCTGCCCTTTAATGGAGCCTCTGAAGGTGAGGCAGCAGCCAACACTGACTCTCTCAGCCCCTGCAGAAGCTCCAGTCAATCAGTTTGACTTTAGCGGCGTGACTGGTGAGAGAAATAATATGGATGCGGAAGTAGCAGCAGACCTGCGAACCAGGTTCGACCGAGCTGTCCAGAATGCTGAGGGATGTCCTTAAACAAGGGCATGAAAGACCTGGCGCAGAAGGTGCTGAGACTGCAAAAGTCCGCACTATTTAGCTTCGACGCTAACTCCCGGATGAATGAGAAGGCGCAGCAAGACCAGGAGACACAGTGGATGGAGCCAAAATGGATCGGCCAGCGAGGAACAAGCCGAAGCATGCAAAAGGACCCGCAGGTCAGCCCCCAGAGCAGTCTAAAAAAAAGTCTGTTCGGAGCACGGAGACGACCCACCAGCGGCGAGATCGCGGTGGCTAGTCAAACCTGCCTGTCATATAGGAGGAGATACCAGCCGGCCCGTAGAAGGAACGACAGCGACTGGACCGAGGAAAATTTTGAAGACCGCCATCAGGACGAGCAAGCGGGAGTGTTTCCTGCAGCTCTGCGATACAGCAGAGCACGACCCATGGGGAAGAGCCTACAAGATGGTCATGAAGAGACTACACACCAGCAACGCAGGAGTGACCTCCGATCCGGACGAACTCAGGGCCATAGTCGAGGTGCTATTCCCACCCAGTGCGAGCACCATAGGAAACGGGGTACTCCAGTCCCCATACGAGGCAGAGCCAGTAACGGCAGAAGAGATTCTCTGTGCGGCCCGTAAGATCAAGCCAAACAAGGCTCCTGGCCCTGACGGAATCCCTAACTGAGCGGTAAAGATGGCCATCTCTTACAAGACGCACGAGTTCGCCCATGCCTTCACGCAGTGCCTTCGCGAAGGTCACTTCCCAACTCAATAGAAGTCCCAGCAGCTAGTGCTGATCCCAAAACCTGGGAAGCCACCGAATGACCCTTCCTCATATCGACCAATTTCTTTGATCGACGCGCTGGGGAAGACGTTGGAGCAAGTTATCTGCTCAAGGCTGGAGACTGCGATGGAAGAGGCTGGCGGGCTATCAGCCAACCAATTCGGCTTCCGGAAAGACTCATCGACGGTGGACGCTATAGGAAGGGTAGTACGGATCGCGTCTGAGGCGATGGAAGGCACACGATGGAAGGGTGGCAAGAAGGAGTACTGCCTATTTGTTACCCTTGACATCAAGAATGCATTCAACTCGGTGAAGTGGGAGTGCATAACCGACGCACTGAGCCAGCGGGGCATACCTAGATACTTCCAGGCGATGGTAAGGAGCTACTTCAAGGATAGAATCCTGAAGTTCGACACGGCAACTGGAGCTCTATCCCACCGCATCTCGCCAGGAGTCCCACAAGGATCGGTGATGGGTCCACTTCTATGGAACATCGTGTACGATGGTTTGATGCGCCTGATGGTTGCAAAGCACCTGAGTGTGGCAGAAGCAACCTGCAACGCAGCCATCCAGTTGATCGCAGACTGGCTTATGTCTGCGGGGCTGGAGTTAGCGGCACAAAAAACGGAGGCAGTCCTGGTCAGTACCAGATCAATGGTGGAGACAGCGCACGTCCGAATAGGAGAGCAAACAATAGCGTCGAAGCGAGCCATCCGCTACCTAGGCGTGATGATCGACACCAGGCTCTGCTTCCGGGAGCATCTGAACTATGTTCAGGAGAAAGCGGAAAATACGAGCCGTGCCCTTTTCCGGATGTTTTCGAACACCGTCGGCCCGAAGTAGGAGAGAAGAATCCTGCAGACCAGCGTTATGCGCTCAGCAATTACATACGCGGCAGCAGTATGGGCGGAAGGCATCAACGTCGCCAGCTACGCCAGGGGCGTAAAGTCGGTGCACCGTCTCTGTGCGCTGCGAATATGCAGTGGATTCAGGACAGTATCGGATGACGCGGCGCTAGTCCAATCGATCTGGCAGTAATGGAGGAGAAATGTATCGCAGAAGCCACCCGTGAAGCCGTTGAACGGAAGGAGACGCGTAGGCAGGCTAGAGAGGAGAGCCTCAGAGTGTGGCAGACTCGCTGGGACACGTCAACAAACGGCCCGTGGACTCACCGTCTCATCCGAGATGTGGGAACCTGGACCAGAAGTAGGCACGGTGCTGTAAACTTTTACACCACGCAGCTTCTTAGTGGACACGGCTGCTTCAGCCAGTACCTCTGCAGGTTTGGCCATGATGACTCACCACACTGTATCAGTGCTACGGAGGATGCTGAGCACATTCTCTTTGTATGTGGGCGATTCGAGAGCATCAGGAGCGAGATATGGAGAGCCGCTGGTGGGCAACTGTCTCCCAGAAATCCTGAGGATGCCATGATGACGGACGACACGATATGGGCGACAGTGAACCATTTCGCCGCCGTCTCGATAAAGGAGCTCCGCAGATGCGAGCGTCCTAGAAGGGAGACATAGGAGGTACCATCGTCCCTGCGAAGCAATGCTTCGCGGCCGTCCCGCAGGTACACGGACCTACGGTTCTCCAAGACTAACCTTATTTAACTTATATTACTTAGTAAGCTAGCTGTAAATATATGCGTAATAAAGAAAAATAGAGAATGTCTCGAGATGTTTTGGAGGAGCAATGATTTTACTGTCTGGCGATTTCCGCCAAACACTGCCAGTAATTCCAAGATCTACGGCTGCCGACGAATTAAACGCTTGCCTCAATTCGTCGAATCTATGGCACTATATGAAGAAACTGCAGCTGACAACAAACATGAGAGTTATATTGCTTAATGATACATCTGCTAAAGATTTCTCGGAGCAATTGCTGACTATCGGTAATGGTCAAGTACCTGTCGATGAATCGAGCGGATTGATATCATTTCCAAATAATTTCTGTAATTTTATCTCGTCAAAAGACGAACTTATCAACAATGTATTTCCAAAAATTATTTCTAACTACAACGAGAAGGAACGTGACTCGCTTCTAGTCGCGACTCTACTTTTATACCCGTACTCAGTCAGTATATAAATTTGTGAGATTATGATTAAAATTAAAAAAATAATTTTTAATTTTGCATTTTTTTGCTACATTTGTTAACTACATCTACATCTAAAATGTAATCTACATCTACATACATCTACAATCTACATACATGTAGAACAGATATTATACATCTACATCTCCTCCGCTAGGGTTGCTCGCGCATTGAACAGGGCAGAGTGTGTGCGAGCGAGAATGAGTAGCGTCAGCAGCGCCAGAGGAGGTGGGGAAGCAACTGAAAATTAATTTCTTCATTCTGGCTATAATAATGATCCGATCTAGTTCAGATTCGGCAAACTACAATTTTAAAGATATGATAAAACTAAAAACGCAGTATCGTAGAGAATGACCATATCTACTCATTGTCTACGATACTGCGTTTTTAGTTTTATCATATCTTTAAAATTGTAGATGCCACAGATTTTCGTCCTTTGTGAAGGCGGAAGGGGGCGGGGCGAAATTCTGAAATACACTTGTAACAGTGTGATATCACATCAGTCTGGAAAAAAAATTTCATTGCTCTAGCTTTTATAGTCTCTGAGATCTAGGCGCTCATCAAGACGGACGGACAAACAGACATGGCTCTATTGTCTCGGCTATTGATACTGATCAAGAATATATATACTTTATGGGGTCGAAAAAGTTTCCTTCTCTGTGTTACACACATCCACTTTTCCCACAAATACAGTATACCCCTTAACTCTTTTTGAGTAGGGGTATAATAATGAATGGTTGAGTGAGCGAGCAATTTTAGCGGCTAAGAATAAAGATGTAGATGACCTGAACTACATAATTCAAAATAATATCATTGGAACAATGCATTCATTCAAATCTATTGACTGCGTCACAAATGAAGATGAAGCCACAAACTATCCAATTGAATTTTTAAACTCCTTGGATGTGCCTGGCTTACCACCGCACAATTTACGCCTAAAGATTGGCTCCGTAGTAATCATGCTTATCAACCAAAAGTGTTCAACGGTACGCGTTTGGTGGTTAGAAAATTGATGAACAATGTAATTTACGCGACGATACTGAAAGGAAAATTCAAAGGTGAGGAAGTTCTCATTCCGAGAATCCCAATGATCCCAACCGATATGCCGTTTGAATTTAAAAGAGTTCAATTTCGGTTCCGTCTTGCATCTGCCCATGACCATAAACAAATCACAAGGCCAATCCTTAAAATTTTGTGGTTTGAATCTAGAACATCCATGTTTTTCCCATGGTAAATTACATATATGTGGCATATTCACGGGTCGGAAGGGTATCATAAGGTACTTAAGTGAAGAGGAACCTATGTACTAAAATACAGAAATAATAATAAATGATTAATGTTGGCTCTTATTTTTATTTTTTTTTTTAATAAAAAAAAATTTAATAAATTCCAATACCTGCTTGCTTATTGCCTTTAAGGCGGAAATAATAAATAAAAAATTGTAAACCGGTGACAATAGGCAATCATGTAGTGAGTGCTAACGCACAACGCACAGGAATCTGGAGCGCTTGATGCTACAAACGACTTTCTTTGATGCGCACTCACGGTTTTTCCTGACTTGCCAACCTGACCATCTTATCCTTTCATGGATTGATCCTCAACAGCCCTCGCAAGTCGTATTCATCCATTTGGCGAAACTTTTCACTATTCATATCTTTGCGTATGGACTCTAGCCGATCGAAAATAACTCTAGCCTTCAGCCTCATGAGGGAAATACGATATACAGGCTCAGGAACTTGGGTACTGGCTGCGTTCGCACTAAGACTATCCCCAGATGAAGGAGCGCCAAATGTCACAGAATCACTTTCATTGCCCATAGCAAATGATCCACTCTTTCTACTATTCTTTCTCTTGAAACGGTCTCTAGAAACGGTTGATGCTGAGGATGATAGCCGATCACAGTTAAACATGATTATGCAACGCGCGTGTTCAAACGAGTTCAAAAACTTTAACGTTCACGTTTTCGGCACTTGATATATGCGAAATGTATGCACCGGTAAAAGCAACGAAGCGACGACCGAAAAATTAACAATTATGCAAAAGAGAGAACGTTCGAGATGTACTTTGATTTCGAGCTGGAATTCCAGAGAGCTCTTAATGCAGCCGCTCACGAGAGCTGGCTGAAGCAAACGACCAAAGGGGAGGCGAAGAAAACTGACGGACCACGCTTAAGGTGCGGCTAGACGATGCAGCGGCTGCACGGCAGCATGTGTACGTGTGACGTATACGATCACATTTCACGCATACTATCATGCATGCACATGCTGCACAGAATATACAACCGATTTAGATATTTGTGCTGAGTCATGAGCTTTCAGCTATTTCTCTCTGCCCTCTGTGTGAGCGAAGCTGCTTGCAAAATGCTGCAGCGTGTAAAAGCTTCTCGTGCAGCCGCTGCATCGTCTAGACACACCTTTAGAACAGAGGTCGGCAGCTTCCTATACACTGTGCATAGGGAGACATTTTAGGCAGCGCAGTCGGCACACGTACAGAGTAAAGACTTCGTAATTCTGCCCGGCTGACGTAGCGGCAGCGAAGCCAGCTACGGCCTATGCACAAAACTTCGTAATTCTGCCCGCCGCGGCAGCGAAGCATTCGTGCCCTATGCACAGTTGCTCGGCTTTCGCAGCGGCAGAGAAATGTCTGACGTCGTCGCACACAAACGCACAAAAAAATGTGTGAGTATGGTTGCCGACCCCTGCTTTAGAACCTTAGCCAGTCTCGACAGTGCGTTGCGCAGGCTGAAGCAGACGGTGAAAGAGGAAACGAATAGCGGGCCGCTAGAACTGCTACGGCCTTTGGTTCGCTACTTTTTCCACAAATGTCACGTTAAACCTTCCAAATTGGTTTAATTGAATAGTTTAAACACTTCTTAACGCACTATAAGTCCAGTCCAACTCTGACTCCACATTTACAAATAAGCTAGTCCGTTGGTATATTATACAAATGGTTTTATTGCTCAATGGGTAACAAGATTTTTGAGGCCGTGGCCGTGAACTACGATTCGATGCGTTTGACAAATAATTTTGACTGCCGCGAAAACAGGGCGAAGCAATGCAATGTAATCATACATGTGTGTGAGTACGGGTACGCGCTGAGAGAGCAATTTACAGTATAAAAGATGATGTGCGACTATTTGATTTCAATTACTTAGGTACTATTAACGACTGCTGCTCCGAACATTATGCATATATGTACATATATACCGCGCATATATTAGTTGCGCGGTATAGGGGCTAGCGATTGATAATGCTACTTAAGGCGATATATTTATATATACCGTGCGATTCCTAAATTAGTATTTGACAGAATTTGTGCGCGTATGTACATGTATATGTCGAGAGGATGTGTTAACGTATACAGATGAAAGATCAGATTATTCGGCTGCTGCTAAGCCGAATACGAGCTTTAGATAAATAAATAGAGCGCAAGAGAACAGCTAGAACACTGCCGTGTGAAGGCATATATTTTATTATTTTTTTTACGATTTTTTGATCGAAATATGCCAGTTTTAATCTAATACATTTATTTAATTAATTTCACTTAATTAATTAGAGTACATCCCTTACTAAGTATTATTGCTGGGTGGGGAGGTCTCTTCGCCGGAGTCGTGTATGGCTAGTGTGACAAGTTAGAGATTGCGCAAGACCTGATACTTTGCTTTCACCTTGGCAATTTCATCTTTAACTGATCCTATATTTAAGTCTTAATGGATATTTTCATTCCGTATGTAACATTTAAATTTAAAGCTAGTAGTCTACATTGGCTAATAAACACCCGTTCATCACAAAACTGGAGTACAAAGTACTTTTGTACAATGCAGTTCTCAAACCCATCTGAAACCCCACTGATAGTTCTTAGTATCTTCGATTGAGCTCTCTGGATTATTTCTAAATTTTTAGCGCAAGCGTTTTCCCATAGCTCGGAGCTTTATGGCCAGATTTCAATATGAATTGATGTTGCCTATAGATCAGATGTAGCAAATGATGGCAACGGATAATGCCTTATGCGATTCTTGATCAGAGCGCCAGTACCTCCATGTGCCTTACCATCGGGATGATTGGTCGCACAGAATTTATAGCCGTCTAGGTGAAAATAATTGTTATTTGTAAGGTAAGTCTCTGATATGAGCATGGCATCGATGTCGTGTTGAGCGAGGAATTGCAAAAGCTCGCATTTGTGCTGTGAAATGCCATTTGCATTCCAAAAATATATATTTAGAGAACCTATTTAAACACATTTCTGTTTGAGTAGGAGCTCCAGGAGGAGATTTTGATTGCGCATAAGCTCCTGCATCGTTTGTTGTATTGCTACCATTGTGTTTGTTATACCTGCGGTTCGTTTTGTTTATGCAGTTCCTCAACGGTGATCCTACGGTGCTGTAGATATTGAAGCTTGTAGATTGGGTGAACTTAATTTTTACTTATATGCATACTTTCAGGTGTCAGTTCTACCTTGAACATATGCTGGGGAATTTCATTTTTATTTATTATGTTCATAGCTATTTTTACATCGAAGCCCTTATCGTTAAGTCCATCTATTATCTCATTTATTGCGATTGTTGGTTCGATTCCTTTGATAACCACTTGTAATCCTTTGCTCGTTTTAAGTTGGTAGGTGTAGTAATTCATTTTTTCATTTTCGAGCTTATTGGCTGGGAGGGATGGGGATTGTCGCAGTGGATCGACAATTCCGGGCGCTGAGCAGTTGAAATTGTGGTTGTTGTGGTTGTTGTCGTTGCTGTGTTCGAAGTCACCGTTTTGGGCGAGGGCATTGTACTTGTGGTAGTTGCTATTAGCAAATCATTGGTGAGGCCGTAAGAATTGGGGGATGGGCACTGAGCACTCCATGACCCACCTTGCAATGCAGGGGAGAGAGAGCGTGCTCTCTCCTCGTTCACATGCAGTGATGCAGTTTTTGTTGGTACTGCTACCGTTGACGAGCGTATGAAGAAGTACGCGCTGCTTTATATTTGCGAGAGCCGACGCTCGTCTTGTTGCTGCTGCCGGGCTAGGCTCATTTTGGCTTTGGTCACAGTTCTTGTGAACTTTACCGAGCTTGTGCTCTTATGCGTTGACATTTGTTTTTCTTTTATATTATTTCTATTAATCTTTATTACGCCACACAAGTACAAGTACCCAGGCATACCCCAAAAGTTTATTTTTCGCGAACTAATTTGCGATTATTTGATTTTCACGGCGGAGCGATACAAAAATACGTCGTGGACGGTTGATTAGTGAGCGAGCGTTAGATGCTAAAAGCGAGCGTGTATTAGATCTAAGAGTGACAGCTAGCGCAAAGAGCTTCTTGTCAGCGGCTGCTCCGAGCATTCTCCCCCCTGCGGAAGATCAGGGACTTCCGGATCAGCATCAACGGAAAGGACGCAGAGTTTGTTAACAAATCGTCGAGTAGTACCAGTCGATGTACTCTGATAACGCCGTCAGCTCAAGGTATGACGTCGACGATTCGTGCTAGCGGGAATTTCAATGGAGGCCATTTCGTCTGAAAAATCCGGGATGTTTTTCTGGGAACGATATTGTAAATGGTGATGACGCCGGTCCAGCAGCTCTAAGATGGTTGTGTCCAAAACGGTGATATGCGGTGTCGACGAAATAAAAACCGCAGCAGTTCAATTTAAATCCATTTAATGCACTGGTCGCAGCTAGCGATGCCAACGGTCACACCCCTCCAGAAGGGATCGAACATGCTGGGAGAGTTGTAACCGCGACTGAGCGTAACAATCTAACGTAACTCGTATACTATGCTATTCTATTATATTTTGCTGTTGCTGCTCCATTATTCCGGCCCCGTTGAAGGCCTCCGGCGCTTCAACCATCAATTCGTAATTTTGACAGTTTTTTAATAGCGCGTTTAATAACGACTGCGGAAGCTCGCACTTCTGCCACGCGCACTCTCCCATCTTCTCCTACCGTCGTTGCCACCGGTGCGATACACTTCAGCATTGCAATAAATATTCCTCCTCGGAGCGCATTATCCTCCGTTTTCCCTTCCTACTCGGAGCGCATTATCCTCCGTTTTCCATTCCTACTCAGAGCGCATTATCCTCCGTATTCCTTCTCTCGGAGCGCATTATCCTCGGCATCCCTCTCGTCTCACGGAGCGCATTATCCTTCGCAACGTATTCTCCTCTTATCGCATTTTCCTCCGCAACGTATTCTCCTCGGAGCGCATTTTCCTCCGCATCATTATTCTCCTCGGAGCGCATTATCCTCCGATCCCGCATTCTGGGAAGAATAAATCGCCCAGCACGCATCGAGTAGCGACGTGCGGCCCTGACGACTCTGAAGACCTCGAGAACGAGCCTGTAACCATACCTAACTCTGTAATCTTACGATTTATAAATAAAAAAACCTACTTTTGCCACCTTACTCGTCTCGCCTTATTCTTGAACAAGAGGCCTTCTTTCAGCTACCACATCCAGAGATCAAACAAATTTCTGTGAACCCCGGCGCGCCGAGCATACCCCGGCCGAAGTGCCGTCACAATATATTATATATTCTCTACAAATTAGAGTTAGATTTATGCGCAACTGCAGGTCGACTATGCGGTGAATCGAAGATGGCAATACAGGACGGAAATATGTGACGCAGCGGACCAAGACATATAGGGAAGTACCTATAAAGTGGTGCTAAAGACAATGAGATCTCTAAAACCAAAGGCACCGGCAGATGCAAGTCAAATTTAGGTTGTTAGCAAAGCTTTGTTCCCCAGCATTCCGCAAGGAAGTACATCACCACGTCAGGAGCATTTCGATAGCCAGATTGAGCAAGAGTAGTTTAGCAAGGACAAGGTTTTTTCCGCAGCTAGAGGCATACCAATCGAAAAAACAGCTGGCCCAAATGACATTCCGAACAGAGTATTAGGCTGCCATAAAGTATATATATTCTTGATCAGCATCAATAGCCGAGTCTCTGTCTGTCTGTCTGTCTGTCCGTCTGTCCGTCCTGATGAGCGCCTCGTTCTCAGAGACTATAAAAGCTAGAGCAACCAAATTTTGTTTCCAGACTCATGTGATATCACACTGTTACAAGTGTATTTCAAAATTTCGCCCCGCCCCCTTCCGCCTTCACAAAGAACGAAAATCTGTGGCAGCCACAATTTTGAAAACTAAAACCGCAAAACTCGATTCAGTGTGATAACCCATGAGTCTGAAAACAAAATTTGGTTGCTCCAGCTTATATAGTCTCTTAAAACTAGGGGTCAAACAAAACGGACAGACAGATATGGCTATATCGACTCGGCTATTGATGCTGATCAAGAATATATATACTTTAAAAAAATTAAAATTTTCAAAATATTTTTGTATACCCGTACTCAAAAAGAGTTAAGGGGTCTACTGTATTTGTGGTAAAAGTGGATGTGTATAAAGCAGAGAAGGAAAATTTTCCGACCCCATAAAGTATATATATTCTTGATCAGCATCAATAGCCGGAGTCGATAGAGCCATGTCTGTCTGTCCGTCCGTCTGTCCGTCTTGATGAGCGCCTCGTTCTCAGAGACTATAAAAGCTAGAGCAACGAAATTTTTTTTCCAGACTCATGTGATATCACACTGTTACAAGTGTATTTCAGAATTTCGGCCCGCCCCTTTCGCCTTCACAAAAGACGAAAATCTGTGGCAGCCACAATTTTTAAGATACGATAAGATACGTATCGTAGAGAATGACCATATCTATCAGATTGCCGAATCTGAACCAGATCGGATCATTATAGCCAGAATAAAGAAATTAATTTTCAGTTGCTTCCCCCACCTCTTCTGGCGCTGCTGACGCTATTCATTCTCTGTCTCGCTCGCACACACTCTGCCCTGTGCAATGCGCGAGCAACCCCTAGCGGAGGAGATGTAGAATCTAAATGGTATATGCAGAATATTTGTTCTAGATGTATTTTCTACATTTTATATGTAGATGTAGTTAACAAATGTAGCAAAAAAATGTAAAATGTAAAATTTTTTTTTTTAATTTCAATCATAAGCTCATAAATTTATATACTGACTGAGTACGGGTATAAAAGTATAGTCGCGACTAGAAGCGACTCACGTTCCTTCTGGTTTTTTTTTTCTTCTTTAACTTTGATATCATATATTCGCTTCTGGACGCGACTCTACTTTTATTACCGTACTCAATCAGTCAGGCAGGCTCCGGTTTTCACATTCACTTTGCGTTCTACTTTTCAGCAAAAAGTATGACTTTTCATTTCGAGGCGCTCTGCAATCCACTGTTAAGCGCGAAATTTACTGCTGTTATACCCACGCGTTAGTGCAATCCACTGTTAAGCGCGAAATTTACTGCTGTTATACCCACGCGTTAGTGCCAGCTCATCCAAATTTTTGTTTGCAAATGACCGTTTGTTCCCTTTACGACTAGAAGTGACCTAGGCCAGAAACATAAATAGCACCTCTCGTACATACATGCAGCTATAAATCAGATCTGAAGACTCTATTGCATCATTTTTGCGTGATTTTATTTTCTTTCATAATTTTGATTTTATAAAAATTATATCTTACGTTGTAATATTTTATTCACATTGATTAGGCGTGTTTTAAGGTTCGTTCATACAAACTGAATGGCTAACAGCTTAAATACAATTTTTTGACAAACCTCGGAAAAAAGGCTTTTCCTGAGTTTTGAAAGTTCAAGTTTTGACAGAAAAATCCAAAATACACCATCCCTATTATAGCCAGAATAAAGAAAAAAATTGTACCGTGGCTGGTTCATCTGCCACGCGCTCCCTCACTTTCACTCTCTATCTCTCTCTTTGACACTCACTCTTCTTCTCTATGTTTCTCCATCACCGTTGTGTTTCCTCTACAAACTATTCCCCCGTCTCATATCAAGAATTAAAAAAAAAAAACAGATTTGCTGACTTTAATTTTTGTGTAAACCAGAATCTCGAATCGTTTCAAAATATAGTGCAACAGTTTTTTCGAACATTCTTTATAATATTGTGCCAATCTTTTTATCCATAGTGCCCTCTATCAACAGCATCTCGAATTCACATGCAACTGACATTCATTCCCACACCTTGACTCCTAAATGTTTTGAAGTTGATGGCCGAATTTCTAAATGGTTTTGTGTCTATCCAAACAAAAGATATTAAATAATCGTCCGAAAAGAGTACTTGGTTCAAAAAGCTTGCTTACATAGTTCAGTCGTATGCTTCATTTGGTTATTTAAGATACAAGGTCTTTATGTTAGTTAGGCTCATGCAGTCCGCTACCCTGCACACGTTGGTGGATTGAAGGTCATTGCAAAAACTAGCAAATTAACTTCGGCTATTGATCCACTGTGCGACGGTAGCGTTTAGGCCCGACCAAAGATAGTTTATACTTTCTCCAATTCACAATTGAATGACAGGAAACCATTCGTAACCATGAAGTTTGGTTTTTTACGCAACATGGGACTTCCAAATGTAGAGCCTAGTCTACAAATTAACACAGTTTTAGAGAATACATCTGTTTATTTTTTTTTTTGAAGACTACTTATTTCCCTAATTTTTTGTTGACGAGTTTATTTCAGGTTATCAGAGCAGTTCTGTCCGTCGAAAAGACGTGTTTTGTGAGAAAACAGTTTGTTTCTGAACAAATTTAAACGTATTATAAGTAAATGCGTCGGCTGCCGAGGCTATACCTGGTTTTTTGTTAACCTCGTGCTCGTCGGATAGCAAAATAGCCGTCGCAACAGATGCAACTCCGTTTTGTTGTTGGTTTTTACCGTTTGTTCTAAAATAATTAAAATAGTATTTCAAAATATCGAGAGATAAAACTTAAACAAATAAACATAAACAACTTAAGCATACAAAATCAATACACATACATACAATCAATAAGTAACGGTAATCAAGACACGGAATATATTAATCACACGGTTGTTATTAAAACATGCAAGCATGCTTTCTTCGTCCTACGTTATTGTCAAACAAGCTACGACCTCTTCTCGTATATGTATTTTAATACATTTCTATGTTTATTTGTGCAGAGGTGAATACAAATATTTTTAATACAATTCTACATTTTAGAAAATATTGCAGATAAAATTGTATTCAATCACACCTTTAGTAAAATTGGGATTTATAAGCAATCTGGTCTATCACACCTTTAGTAAAAGTTTGATTTACGCGCACGTGCATTTTTCTCGATTTCCTTGACTATTGCTCTGAACTGTGATTCGAGTTATTAAGCAAATATTTTTTCACACATTATCATCCCCTGCAGTAAAATTTATTCTCGATGTCTGGTGGTGTCGTTAAGCGTTAGGTAAAATGATTGGGCAGCAACAACAATGTATGTATTAAAATCAGAAGCGTTGGCAACGCTACGCTTAAATAAATATACTTACCCCCAAATTGATGCACGTGGCGAAAGACACGTGCCACAATTCAGTTAGCCCACGATTAAATTAATCGCTGATTAGTTACGGACAATATTACAAAGGAAATATAAAATGCTCAATATAACAAACAAACACAAGCAACTAAGAAATTGACAAATTTTTCAATGTGCCTTAAACTCTCATGTGCTTCATGGAAATATGTGAATTTTTGTAGACGCTTCTTTATTTGCTAATTGCAATGGCAATTTTTGTTGTTGTTGGATAGGCTTATTCTTCTTAGGAGTATTTGTATGAGTTACAAATCTTAACCTTACAAAAAAAAATACCAAGGAAGAACAAATATTTGATACGAATTAAAAACTTTTAAAATTCCATATTTGTATGTATTTTAATCTTAATTTGTTGTTGTTTTAATCAATAAATATTGGAAGTTGGTAAATTGGGAATCCACAACAAGTAATTAATTTTGTATATAATAAATCTCATCTCAAATAATCTATTGTGCTCAACTAAAAGTCAAATGACCAATTTTTTAAAGTCCGAAGCACGAAATACGTGTTAATACTGGAATCACTTTCTTTGGATCGTCATTGTACCATTATCAAGAACTTGTTAAAAGTCTCATCTCTTTAAATTTCGGCTTCGACACATAGGATGATAAGACAGTTATTCTTGGTTAAAATACACTAGAAGAAAATACTACTTAATTATATTAAAAAATGTCAAAACCAACTACAAAACGGATTATCGTTAGCGACAGCTATTTTGCTATCCGACGAGCACGAGGTAAACATAAAACATGCAGTCGACGCTATCATAATAAAAACTGTTTTCACATAGACGTGTCTTTGACGGACAGGCAGTTAAAAAACCTGCAATAAACTCGACAACAATAAAATTAGGGAACTAGTAAAGACTTCAAACAACAAAATTAATAATTATTGTATTCTCTAAAACTGTTCCTCCTTTTAGACTAAGCTCTCAATTTGGAAGTCCCATGCCGCGCAAAGAACCAAATGGTTTTCTTCCATTCAAATGGGAATTGGGAATTTCACGTAAATATCAGATTGGAGCTATTGACGGTAGCGTATAGCCCCAAGCAGATATCACAGTGGATCATTAGCCGAAGTTAATGAGTGATTTGGATAATATGAGTATCAAAATCGAACCAATAATTTTGAGCTGTCCCAAACAGTCAAGCTAATAAAAAAATAACCTCCACAAAGATTTCTGTTGGGATTAAGCAAGATTTTTACAATGACCCACCACCGTCCGCAGGGTAGGGGGACTGCATGAGCCTAACTAACATAAAGCCCTTGTATCTTTAATACCGAAATGAATCATACGACTAGAACTGTGAAAGCAAGCGTTTTGAACCAAGTACTCTTTTCGGACGATTATTTAATATATTTTGCTTGGATAGCCGCAAAACCATTTAGAAATTCGCCTTTCAACTTCTAAACATTGAGAAGTCAAGGTGTGGGAATGAATGTCAGATGCATGTGAACTCCAGATGCTGTTGATAGACGGCATTATGGACAAAAAGATGCACAACAAGATTGGCAAAATTGTATAAAAAATGCTGAAAAAAATCCCTTGCACTGTATTTTAAAACGATTAAAAAATGTAGTCAAACAAAATTAAAATATGAAAATATGTTTGTTTTTAATACTTAGATATGAGACGGAGGAATAGTTTGTCTGGCAGGCTTTTGTGTCCGTGTCCTAACATAGCAGGTGGCGCGTCTTTATTTTTTAGTTTTTCTTGCCCTTGCTGTAAGAGAAAACACAACGGTGATGGAGAAACATAGAGTGGAAGAGTGTCAAAGAGAGAGATAGAAAGTAAAAGTGAGTAAGCTCGTGGCAGATGAACCAGCCACGGTCAATTTTTATTTTATTCTGGCTAATAAATCTGATAAGATCTGATGCAAATTGTGTAAAGTATGATTCTGAGTTTTCGGTTTTCTCGTATTTTCAAAATTGTGCATTCCATTTTGTGGGAGTGGAAGAAAACGTGGACAAATTTTAAAAATTTCCCTCTCCAAATATGTATGTATTTCATCAAGTACCGGGTATAAAAATAATTAATTTTAATAGTGTTTAATTCTTAAAAAATTGTACATTGATCCGTCCGTGCATGCCGAGCAATTTTAGTCACTGATTTTTCAATTAAAATTTTGAGAAAAACTTTTGAAAATTAAGCTTTCTGACCGTCTGCTGTATTCTGAAGATAGGGATCAATCTATCAGCTTAAACATTGGCTCAAAAAGCATTGTTGAGGCAATCTCATGCATTGCAGGGTTAGCTGTGCTTGCTATCGACTTCATCGCTTAATTATTTGAGGGCTTATTTTATTATGACCCGGCAAACCATTTTCCACAGTATGGTGGCATATGGAAACATGAATATTATGTGCGAATTGACTTCGGGAATAGGTTTGAATGTGGAAACGTTCCCAAGCCGCGCAATAGTTATGGTGGTGTCTCAATTTCAGGTAGTTGCAATTTTCCTGATGCTCTACACATAGCATCTAACTAATGTTTGAATTTGAGCGTTTGACAATCGAGACATTCTTTGTCCATAGCGCGAGTCAGTACTTTCGGATGAGCGTAATATTAAAATAATAATAATAATATTGCTTATGCTCGAATAAGAGACTAAGAAGCGAAGCGGATTAAAGAATATTTGACGATGTTCATATTTTTCATGGGATAATTCGCACACCTGCTAGCTATACAAACAAAAAATCATAAAAATTCAGACACTCGTTTAGTGGCTTGAAGCTATCTAAGAACTCTATTTTGGATTCACGGCTGATCTGATCATAAAGCAGCCAAAAAGAAAACATGTGGGAGATAAGAAAATGTTTTAAAGAATATCTCTTTTTGTTTCTAAAGGTAATAAAACTAACCACTATCCATTTAGGTGTCTCAAATATATAACCATCAAGATAAATACTTAAAATGTTAAATTAAAAATATTTGAGTGACTAACATTTTTGATTTTCAAACACGGTACTCGAAATTTTAGGAATATATACATTTTGTGGTTAATGTGTGAAACACCCAGAGAGAATAGTTTGCCACCCTATGTTCTTGATCAGCAACCTAAAACGTAGTATCGTACTGAATGACTATATCTACCAGATTGCCAAATCTGGTACAGATCGATTATTATTATAGCCAGAATGAAGAAATTAATTTTCAGTTGCTTTCCCCACCTCCTCTGGCGTTGCTGACGCTATTCATTCTGTTTTTCGCTCGCACACACTCTTCCCTTTACAATGCGCGAGCGTCATCTCACGGAGGAGATGTAGAATCTAAATGGTAGATGTAGAATATTTGTTCTTGATGTATTATCTACATTGTAGATGTAGATGTAGTTAACAGATGTAGCAAAAATATGTAAAATGTAAAATATTTTAAAATTCTCACAAATTTATATACTGACTGAGTACGGGTATAAAAGTAGAGTCGCGACTAGAAGCGACTCACACGACCCTTCTTGTTTTACATAGGTTAAGCAAAGCGCCCTAGTGGTGGCAAAACATTTGACAGAACATTTTTGCAATTTTCTACCTATCAGCGAAACTATCACCACTAATAACAACAAAAACTTGTAAATCAAATATCAAATTTCGGACACCCTTGTCAGTTAAACAGTTAAACAGAAAAAGTTAATTTTATAACAAAGATCAACATTTCTACTATCCGTTCATAATAAAATATCCAAATTGTCTACTATGGGTTTCTTATAAAAATTAACTAAAGCAAAAAATTCACTTTTTTACGCACATAAATTATTCGGACAGTCGTTAGGTTCTTCAAGTAATATTTGAATATTACAGCTAAAAAACAAAAAATATTAATTCTTTATGATTTCTATAAGTCCTCGGCACACCTTTTCCGCAAAGGTATTAGTGCCCTATGCATTAATATTGACCCACTAAACAAGCAAAGCCATTTTTAAGTATTCTTTCGATCAAATTTTGGGTCTGCAAATTTAAATTTCTGCAAACATGCATCATGGAACTTAAGCCAGGTAACTGGAGCTGAGTTTTTAGCTGGTTTCAGTGGAAATAACCAAGATTTGATCAAATAAAGATGCATTCTTTCGGTATTTTTTTGGCTGGTACAAGATTGTCTTCGGATTATGCCCAAATTTAATGGCACATGGATAAATTTTAGACCATTTTATTGTGAACGGATAGTAGAAAGCCATCAAGGTTGATCTTTGATATAAAATTAACTTTTCTGTTTATCTTAACCATACGCCAAGTTATAGGTATTTAAACTAGAGTGTCAAGGGTGTCCGAATAATATGTGTGTCTACTGTAGATTCTATCAGGCAGCCTCCGGTTATCACTTTCCCAAAAAAAAAAGATTTACTTTTCAAAACGAAAAGTCAGGCGCTCCCGCACACGTGAAATGCATGACTTTTACGTTTTAAAAACGGCAACAAATTCCTCGCTGAAATGAAAAGTAAACGTCTTTTAATACAACTAAACAAATCTTAATTGAAAAAGGAAAAAAATAGATGACTGATTGATGCATTGACATGAATTTGACATTATTAACTTGGAAATTAAGCTTGTGCCCTTTTTATACCCGTACTCAAAAAGAGTTAAGGGGTATACTGTATTTGTGGTAAAAGTTGATGTGTGTAACGCAGAGAAGGAAAATTTTCCGACCCCATAAAGTATATATATTCTTGATCAGTATCAATAGCCGAGTCGATAGAGCCATGTCTGTCTGTCCGTCCGTCCGTCCGTCTGTCTGTCTTGATGATCGCCTAGATCTCAGAGACCTTAAGAGCTAGATCAACAAAATTTTGTTTCCAGACTCATGTGATATCACACTGTTACAAGTGTATTTCAAAATTTCGCCCCGCCCCTTCCGCCTTCACAAAGGACGAAAGTCTGTGGCAGCCACAATTTTGAAGATACAAAAAAAAAACTAAAAACGCAGTATCGTAGCGAATGACCATATCTATCAGATCGGATCATTATTATAGCCAGAATGAAGAAATTAATTTTCAGTTGCTTCCCCCACCTCCTCTGGCGTTGCTAACGATATTCATTCTCTGTCTCGCTCGCACACTCTGCCCTGTGCAATGCGCGAGCAACCCCTAGCGGAGGAGATGTAGAATCTAAATGGTAGATGTAGAATATCTGTTCTACATGTATAATCTACATGTTAGATGTAGATGTAGTTAACAAATGTAGCAAAAAAATATAAAATTTAAAATTTTTAAAAAAATTTCAATCATAAGCTCATAAATCAATGGATATACTGACTGAGTACGGGTATAAAAGTAGAGTCGCGACTAGAAGCGACTCACGTTCCTTCTCGTTATATTTAAAATTGTGGCTGCCAATGATTTTCGTCTTTTGTGGTGGCAGAAGGGGCAGGGTGAAATTTTAAAAAACATACTTGCAGCAGTGTGATATCACAAGAGTCTGGAAACAAAATTTGGTTGCTCTAGCTCTTATAGTCTCTGAGAACTAGGTGACAGACGTGCGGACAGACGGACGGACAGACAGACATGAATATATATACTTTATGGGGTCGGAAACGTTTCCTTCTCTGCGTTACACACATCCACTTTCACCAAAAATACAATACACCCCTAGCTCTCTTTGAGTACGGGTATAAAATCTTGAATTAAGGCGTAACCGTTTCATTTCACTATAAGCGATTAAATTAAGCAAAAATAGAGAAAACTATCAAAAAGCAAGTAAGTTTAACGTTGATATTCGACGACAAAAAAAGCTTATCAGGCAGGCACCTGATTGTACTTTAACACAATAGTTAGAAAGTTCGGCGTTCCCGCATTCACAAAACGCAAAACCTTTCCGTTTTCAAAACGGCAAAATATTTCTCGCCGAAATAACAATAAACGGCTTTTTACACACCACAACAGATTTTAATTGCAAAATTAAACAAATTTATTTACAACATTACCAGTGCAATTAAGCTTGTGCACTTTTTATAAATATTTTTTATTTAAGCCAACCTAAAAATAGTTTTCATAAAAACAAAAGGGTAGACGGACATGACTAGAGATTTGTTTATGCATCCTACTTACTCCATACTTTATAATATTTTATATTATTTCTTTGTGCGTTAAAAAATACTGACAGATTTTGACGGGGATATTTTTAAAAGGACAAAAACTTATCATTTTCGCTTAAATTTATTAAGAAGTTATATTTTTAACAAGATTTATTTTGAGAATTAAAATAAAACATAAAAGTGGGTTTTTACAGAAAATTATGGAAATTTTGTCCGATTCTTAGAAATAAAAGCACTTAATCGTTATAAACTTTTGATTAATTTTAGATGATATTCATCTTCAATAATATTAAACCATTTTATGAAACAATAAAAATCAAAATTTTTGCATTTGAAAGCTAATTATTTTCCAGACGGAAAGCTGAAACTACAAAGTGCTTGCATCCAATTTCTAGCTGCATCAATAAGCTTTTCAGAATGTCAAAGTTCATTAAAACCAAATGTAAGATACGTAAGTTATCTAAAAAAGTTTAAAAATAAATATCAGTTTTCAAAACTATTTAAACAAAAGGTTCTGCCATAGAAAAAATTATCACTAAGCATGTTGAAAGCCCCAACTATGACATGAGTTCGCCACAAAACAGTTTTTGGATCTGAGTACTAGGCTTTACAAACAGAAATCTGTTAAAATTTCATATGTTGTATTAAAGCAAGCAGAAACGTCTTATTCGTGGGCGCTGTGGAGCTGGAGGACGATAATGCACACTGCAATATTGTATAAATCCGATCCTACAGGACAGATATGCAATCAACATTGTTTTTTATTTCCATTTGATTGATTAAATTGAGTACCGGTTATAAAATTAATAAATAATAATATCCATATAATCTGTATTCATTCGATTGCCCTAATTAGATTACATTTGTTTTCAGTATTTCACTTGTGTTGCTGCTTTCCATTTTTAGAGTGTGTGTGTGTGTGTGTATGTGTGTCATTTGGACGACGTATATGGAAATATTTCACATTTCCGATCGAGATGGGAAAACACCATCGGTTGCTTTTCTAGTATGTATCGAATAGCATTTAGCCGAACTGCGTACCGATCTGCGAAACGCCTGCTGCGAAATTTTCGGTCGACCGAAAAACAGGGATGATTTCTTATCGGTTTAATACGAATATCATGCCTGACGGAAAATTTAGCGCGTCTCAGTACTAGGCTTTAAACTGAAGTATTGAGTTAATTTCATGATTTTGTATCAATTTTGCTCTGTTTATGTCTTTTTTTTTGCGATTTAGTAAGTATTTTAGTTTATGTATCAGCTATCGATATAAGCCAAGAGCAATCCATTACACACGGGACCAATAGATCGTACTATTTTCACGATCCATTTCTCAAAATCTGATCCATGAATTTTTGCATCAAAAAGACTAAATCATGTGAGTTTACCAACACTTTTTAAAGAAATAAATCTCTGATCGCTGATCAAGTTGTCCTGGTGAATTATTTACGGTCCCTGATAAAAAGTGGTTACTTACAGAAATCAAAGCCATAGTATGAGTACTCGATGAAAAAAATATTTTTAAGTTCCATGCAAATTTATATACGGCTATACATACATAATTATATATGTTCTATGTACTCACAGCAAAACGGATAATCATAAAAATTTAACTTCTTGAACATAGATTTGTTTCTGGATAAGAGAAACCACTTCAACTTCTAAGTTGGTACTCGTTATTTTTATTCGTTATAATGTATATACATACATATATAAACACGGTTGCCATATGAAAATATCAGATTTCGGGAAAATAAAATAAAACGAGAAGGAACGTTGTGAGTCTCTTCTTTGGACGCGACTCTTCTTTTATACCCGTACTCAGTCAGTTTATAAATATATAAGATTATGATTTATGTATAATTTTAAAATATTTTATATTTTTTTGCTACATCTTCTACGCGAAAGGTCGTGCACTGCACAGGACAGAGTGTGTGCGAGCGAGAAAGAGAATAAGTAGTGTCTCCAGTGCAGAGAGAGGCGGGTTAAGCCACTGAAAATTAAAAGCCACTGCAAATGTATTTCTTCGTTTTGGCTATAATAATGATCCGATCTGTACCAGATTCGGCAATCTGATATATATGGTCATTCTCTACGATACTACTTTGTCTACTTTTCTTGTATCTTCAACATTGTGGATTCCACAGATTTTTTTCCTTAGTAGGGGCAGAAGGGGGTGGGGCGAAGTTTTCAAATATGCTTGTCGCATAATATCACATGAGTATGAACACAAAATTTGGTTGCTCTATCTAGGCGCTCATCAAGACAGACGGCAGACGGACGGACGGACAGACAGACGGACGAACGGACAGACAGACAGATAGACAGACAATGGCTATTGACGCTGATCAGGAATATATGGGAATATATATACTTTATGGGGTCGGAAACGTTTCCTTCTCTGCGTTACACACATCCACTTTCACCAAAAATACAATACACCCCTAGCTCTCTTTGAGTACGGGTATAAAATCTTGAATTAAGGCGTAACCGTTTCATTTCACTATAAGCGATTAAATTAAGCAAAAATAGAGAAAACTATCAAAAAGCAAGTAAGTTTAACGTTGATATTCGACGACAAAAAAAGCTTATCAGGCAGGCACCTGATTGTACTTTAACACAATAGTTAGAAAGTTCGGCGTTCCCGCATTCACAAAACGCAAAACCTTTCCGTTTTCAAAACGGCAAAATATTTCTCGCCGAAATAACAATAAACGGCTTTTTACACACCACAACAGATTTTAATTGCAAAATTAAACAAATTTATTTACAACATTACCAGTGCAATTAAGCTTGTGCACTTTTTATAAATATTTTTTATTTAAGCCAACCTAAAAATAGTTTTCATAAAAACAAAAGGGTAGACGGACATGACTAGAGATTTGTTTATGCATCCTACTTACTCCATACTTTATAATATTTTATATTATTTCTTTGTGCGTTAAAAAATACTGACAGATTTTGACGGGGATATTTTTAAAAGGACAAAAACTTATCATTTTCGCTTAAATTTATTAAGAAGTTATATTTTTAACAAGATTTATTTTGAGAATTAAAATAAAACATAAAAGTGGGTTTTTACAGAAAATTATGGAAATTTTGTCCGATTCTTAGAAATAAAAGCACTTAATCGTTATAAACTTTTGATTAATTTTAGATGATATTCATCTTCAATAATATTAAACCATTTTATGAAACAATAAAAATCAAAATTTTTGCATTTGAAAGCTAATTATTTTCCAGACGGAAAGCTGAAACTACAAAGTGCTTGCATCCAATTTCTAGCTGCATCAATAAGCTTTTCAGAATGTCAAAGTTCATTAAAACCAAATGTAAGATACGTAAGTTATCTAAAAAAGTTTAAAAATAAATATCAGTTTTCAAAACTATTTAAACAAAAGGTTCTGCCATAGAAAAAATTATCACTAAGCATGTTGAAAGCCCCAACTATGACATGAGTTCGCCACAAAACAGTTTTTGGATCTGAGTACTAGGCTTTACAAACAGAAATCTGTTAAAATTTCATATGTTGTATTAAAGCAAGCAGAAACGTCTTATTCGTGGGCGCTGTGGAGCTGGAGGACGATAATGCACACTGCAATATTGTATAAATCCGATCCTACAGGACAGATATGCAATCAACATTGTTTTTTATTTCCATTTGATTGATTAAATTGAGTACCGGTTATAAAATTAATAAATAATAATATCCATATAATCTGTATTCATTCGATTGCCCTAATTAGATTACATTTGTTTTCAGTATTTCACTTGTGTTGCTGCTTTCCATTTTTAGAGTGTGTGTGTGTGTGTGTATGTGTGTCATTTGGACGACGTATATGGAAATATTTCACATTTCCGATCGAGATGGGAAAACACCATCGGTTGCTTTTCTAGTATGTATCGAATAGCATTTAGCCGAACTGCGTACCGATCTGCGAAACGCCTGCTGCGAAATTTTCGGTCGACCGAAAAACAGGGATGATTTCTTATCGGTTTAATACGAATATCATGCCTGACGGAAAATTTAGCGCGTCTCAGTACTAGGCTTTAAACTGAAGTATTGAGTTATTTTCATGATTTTGTATCAATTTTGCTCTGTTTATGTCTTTTTTTTTGCGATTTAGTAAGTATTTGAGTTTATGTATCAGCTATCGATATAAGCCAAGAGCAATCCATTACACACGGGACCAATAGATCGTACTATTTTCACGATCCATTTCTCAAAATCTGATCCATGAATTTTTGCATCAAAAAGACTAAATCATGTGAGTTTACCAACACTTTTTAAAGAAATAAATCTCTGATCGCTGATCAAGTTGTCCTGGTGAATTATTTACGGTCCCTGATAAAAAGTGGTTACTTACAGAAATCAAAGCCATAGTATGAGTACTCGATGAAAAAAATATTTTTAAGTTCCATGCAAATTTATATACGGCTATACATACATAATTATATATGTTCTATGTACTTACAGCAAAACGGATAATCATAAAAATTTAACTTCTTGAACATAGATTTGTTTCTGGATAAGAGAAACCACTTCAACTTCTAAGTTGGTACTCGTTATTTTTATTCGTTATAATGTATATACATACATATATAAACACGGTTGCCATATGAAAATATCAGATTTCGGGAAAATAAAATAAAACGAGAAGGAACGTTGTGAGTCTCTTCTTTGGACGCGACTCTTCTTTTATACCCGTACTCAGTCAGTTTATAAATATATAAGATTATGATTTATGTATAATTTTAAAATATTTTATATTTTTTTGCTACATCTGTCCTCCACATCTACATATAAAATGTATATTATACATCTGCAATGTATATTATACATTTAATATGTAGATTATACATCTTCTACGCGAAAGGTCGTGCACTGCACAGGACAGAGTGTGTGCGAGCGAGAAAGAGAATAAGTAGTGTCTCTAGTGCAGAGAGAGGCGAGTTAAGCCACTGAAAATTAAAAGCCACTGCAAATGTATTTCTTCGTTTTGGCTATAATAATGATCCGATCTGTACCAGATTCGGCAATCTGATATATATGGTCATTCTCTACGATACTACTTTGTCTACTTTTCTTGTATCTTCAACATTGTGGATTCCACAGATTTTTTTCCTTAGTAGGGGCAGAAGGGGGTGGGGCGAAGTTTTCAAATATGCTTGTCGCATAATATCACATGAGTATGAACACAAAATTTGGTTGCTCTATCTAGGCGCTCATCAAGACAGACGGCAGACGGACGGACGGACAGACAGACGGACGAACGGACAGACAGACAGATAGACAGGCAATGGCTATTGACGCTGATCAGGAATATATGGGAATATATATACTTTATGGGGTCGGAAACGTTTCCTTCTCTGCGTTACACACATCCACTTTCACCAAAAATACAATACACCCCTAGCTCTCTTTGAGTACGGGTATAAAATCTTGAATTAAGGCGTAACCGTTTCATTTCACTATAAGCGATTAAATTAAGCAAAAATAGAGAAAACTATCAAAAAGCAAGTAAGTTTAACGTTGATATTCGACGACAAAAAAAGCTTATCAGGCAGGCACCTGATTGTACTTTAACACAATAGTTAGAAAGTTCGGCGTTCCCGCATTCACAAAACGCAAAACCTTTCCGTTTTCAAAACGGCAAAATATTTCTCGCCGAAATAACAATAAACGGCTTTTTACACACCACAACAGATTTTAATTGCAAAATTAAACAAATTTATTTACAACATTACCAGTGCAATTAAGCTTGTGCACTTTTTATAAATATTTTGTATTTAAGCCAACCTAAAAATAGTTTTCATAAAAACAAAAGGGTAGACGGACATGACTAGAGATTTGTTTATGCATCCTACTTACTCCATACTTTATAATATTTTATATTATTTCTTTGTGCGTTAAAAAATACTGACAGATTTTGACGGGGATATTTTTAAAAGGACAAAAACTTATCATTTTCGCTTAAATTTATTAAGAAGTTATATTTTTAACAAGATTTATTTTGAGAATTAAAATAAAACATAAAAGTGGGTTTTTACAGAAAATTATGGAAATTTTGTCCGATTCTTAGAAATAAAAGCACTTAATCGTTATAAACTTTTGATTAATTTTAGATGATATTCATCTTCAATAATATTAAACCATTTTATGAAACAATAAAAATCAAAATTTTTGCATTTGAAAGCTAATTATTTTCCAGACGGAAAGCTGAAACTACAAAGTGCTTGCATCCAATTTCTAGCTGCATCAATAAGCTTTTCAGAATGTCAAAGTTCATTAAAACCAAATGTAAGATACGTAAGTTATCTAAAAAAGTTTAAAAATAAATATCAGTTTTCAAAACTATTTAAACAAAAGGTTCTGCCATAGAAAAAATTATCACTAAGCATGTTGAAAGCCCCAACTATGACATGAGTTCGCCACAAAACAGTTTTTGGATCTGAGTACTAGGCTTTACAAACAGAAATCTGTTAAAATTTCATATGTTGTATTAAAGCAAGCAGAAACGTCTTATTCGTGGGCGCTGTGGAGCTGGAGGACGATAATGCACACTGCAATATTGTATAAATCCGATCCTGCAGGACAGATATGCAATCAACATTGTTTTTTATTTCCATTTGATTGATTAAATTGAGTACCGGTTATAAAATTAATAAATAATAATATCCATATAATCTGTATTCATTCGATTGCCCTAATTAGATTACATTTGTTTTCAGTATTTCACTTGTGTTGCTGCTTTCCATTTTTAGAGTGTGTGTGTGTGTGTGCATGTGTGTCATTTGGACGACGTATATGGAAATATTTCACATTTCCGATCGAGATGGGAAAACACCATCGGTTGCTTTTCTAGTATGTATCGAATAGCATTTAGCCGAACTGCGTACCGATCTGCGAAACGCCTGCTGCGAAATTTTCGGTCGACCGAAAAACAGGGATGATTTCTTATCGGTTTAATACGAATATCATCCCTGACGGAAAATTTAGCGCGTCTCAGTACTAGGCTTTAAACTGAAGTATTGAGTTAATTTCATGATTTTGTATCAATTTTGCTCTGTTTATGTCTTTTTTTTTGCGATTTAGTAAGTATTTGAGTTTATGTATCAGCTATCGATATAAGCCAAGAGCAATCCATTACACACGGGACCAATAGATCGTACTATTTTCACGATCCATTTCTCAAAATCTGATCCATGAATTTTTGCATCAAAAAGACTAAATCATGTGAGTTTACCAACACTTTTTAAAGAAATAAATCTCTGATCGCTGATCAAGTTGTCCTGGTGAATTATTTACGGTCCCTGATAAAAAGTGGTTACTTACAGAAATCAAAGCCATAGTATGAGTACTCGATGAAAAAAATATTTTTAAGTTCCATGCAAATTTATATACGGCTATACATACATAATTATATATGTTCTATGTACTTACAGCAAAACGGATAATCATAAAAATTTAACTTCTTGAACATAGATTTGTTTCTGGATAAGAGAAACCACTTCAACTTCTAAGTTGGTACTCGTTATTTTTATTCGTTATAATGTATATACATACATATATAAACACGGTTGCCATATGAAAATATCAGATTTCGGGAAAATAAAATAAAACGAGAAGGAACGTTGTGAGTCTCTTCTTTGGACGCGACTCTTCTTTTATACCCGTACTCAGTCAGTTTATAAATATATAAGATTATGATTTATGTATAATTTTAAAATATTTCATATTTTTTTGCTACATCTGTCCTCCACATCTACATATAAAATGTATATTATACATCTGCAATGTATATTATACATTTAATATGTAGATTATACATCTTCTACGCGAAAGGTCGTGCACTGCACAGGACAGAGTGTGTGCGAGCGAGAAAGAGAATAAGTAGTGTCTCCAGTGCAGAGAGAGGCGGGTTAAGCCACTGAAAATTAAAAGCCACTGCAAATGTATTTCTTCGTTTTGGCTATAATAATGATCCGATCTGTACCAGATTCGGCAATCTGATATATATGGTCATTCTCTACGATACTACTTTGTCTACTTTTCTTGTATCTTCAACATTGTGGATTCCACAGATTTTTTTCCTTAGTAGGGGCAGAAGGGGGTGGGGCGAAGTTTTCAAATATGCTTGTCGCATAATATCACATGAGTATGAACACAAAATTTGGTTGCTCTATCTAGGCGCTCATCAAGACAGACGGCAGACGGACGGACGGACAGACAGACGGACGAACGGACAGACAGACAGATAGACAGACAATGGCTATTGACGCTGATCAGGAATATATGGGAATATATGGGGTCGGAAACGTTTCCTTCTGTGCGTTACACACATCCACTTTTACCAAAAACACAAAATGTATACCCCTTAACTCTTTTGGTACGGGTATAAAAAAAGTTTGAAAATCGCTTGATGAGGTGTAAAGTTATGATGATTTAAACTTTAAACTTTTGAGAAAAAGAAAAAATACTATACGTACAGGTGATAGGTACAGGACCTGATAGTACAGATTTCGACAACAACAAACAAAATCAACAAAATCCTCGTTCCCTTGTGCAATCACATATTTCTTTTGTCCAAAAGGATTAACCAACATTCTAGTTAGTTACTCTCAAATTAAGTGGAATACAACCATAGACAAAATATCGATCACAATGAGCAAACAAGAAAAAAAACAAACGTTTTTAGTTTTTTTTTAACTCAAATGTATTTTACATCCATAAGAAATTACTTCCTAATCCATATACATTCATGTATGTAAACATCTATATGTACATATACGCTCAGCAGAAAAAAGGGTTGATTTTGGGGGATCAATGTGACGAAGTGGTCTTCTGGCCTACAACCAAAATTTTGTCACTTGCCAAGTACATTTAAATTATTCCATTCAATTTTTTCCCACAGAACAAAATTTTGGCATTAATGTAACATTTTTTGTATTAAATATTTGAGTGCTTTTTTAATTTTTGGATTCCTTAATAACAAGATAGAATAAAACTTATTTTAGAATATTTTTACGAAATACCCCTGATTTTTGTAGACGTCTAGCTTCATTTTTAGAATAAATGCCAAATTTTGGACTTTTTGCCCATAGTGCACAGTGTAATCAGACGAAAAGCTATTGCTTTATTAACAAAAACTCTTGTTGATCTCTAATAAAAATTTGTTTGTTTCCAAAAATAATTGAATCAAATTCTGGAAGATGTTGCATATTAAGGACTCGTGATATTCCCATCTATGTTCGATGGATCGCAATATATATACATACATTTAATACAATTCATACATACATACATATATAGTTTTTACTTTTAAGTATGTATAACAAGGTATTAAAAAACAATTCAAATGTTATTGATTATATTTAAAAGCAAAACTGTTTGTACCAAGGCGTCTTGGTTTCCGATGGCAGCATATTTACTTTTATAAATATTATTTTCACTAGCGACCTTCTTCATAATGATAATTTCTTATTGACTGATGAGAACGATACACAAATCATAAATTATTTAGATAATTCAAAAATATCTTGCCCTAAACTTAATTTATCACATAAATGTTCTCTGTAGTACCTATATAGAAGTAGTACCTATAGAAGATTGATTATAGACAAAAAATAATAAAAAAAAGGATATGACAATGCCTATTGAGTGGACAATGCATTTATTTTTAAAAGAGGCGGAATGAATTGTAGAGGTAAATTATGTTCGTTACAAATGTAAATATACATACATATGTATATGTACATAAATGTATCTAAAAACAACTTGTTTTTATTTTATTTAAAAGCTTCTCCAATAATTATTCTAAGAAAAACAAGGTATTCACTTCCTGTAAAAACTAGTTTTCGCTTATTGAATAAATAAATAAAGACGTGCGCGCTTTTATGTTTCTTACTAACATCCATATAATATTCTGATTAGCACATTTCCATTTCAGTCCATCTGCTTGGTTCAAATGTAATAAATCATAAAAGGGCGTAACTCTTAGATAACCAATAGCATGGAAGATCTTACTCCACCGACTTGCTCCTCCCACAGGCACAAGAGGGCAACGCCCATACTCACATGTATGAATGTACATATGTATGTATGGATAGAATGTCGGTTTGTGCGTATATGTATGTATATGTATGTTTACTAAAAGCAATGAATGTAAGAACCATACTTTGATTGGAAATTAAATGGACTTTTAAAGCACTATTTGGTTGTCAATACAGAATGATAGAGACGAGGTCTGGAATGTAAAATGAAATAATTTAAGTTAACTTTTAAAGAATACAATTGTATAATAATTATTATAATTGTATATACAAATGTAAGTATAAAATTTAAGTTAATTTTTTTGTATGCATTTTAAACTGATCTACCAGCTTTATTACTTACTTAAAACCAAATATTTGAAGTGATTTCGACCACAGAAATAACTTCAGAGATTGTATGGTATTTTGTTGAGTTATTTATGTACAATGTGCATACATACACATGTACTTACAAAGTTTGGTTCCTTTGTAAATTATATCGGAAAATCCTATGCGTATGTATATAAGTATATAAAATCATGGGGTCTGGATAGAATATTGTCAGAGCCAAAGAATGTCTCATTCTCATTTGTGTTGTGTAACTATATAAATATGGACATAAACAAATGTATGTACATTTGGGTAAGCTTATTTATAAAGGTGTAATTTTCAAATGTCTCAGAGCCTTTAAATGTTTCCTTTGGTATAAAACAATAAAATACAAAATTATTGCCAGATTTGATAAAGTTTAGAGGTGAAGACTTGAGCTGAAAGTTGAGAAATACTAAGTCTGGGCGATGGTTCCTTAGACAGGTATATTGTACATATGTACATATGTATGTACATATATTATATCGCTATGAACGGATTGAATGATTGTAGGTTTTAGAATATTACAAAATATTTCTGAACCGAAAATTTCAGTTTGATTTGTTAAAATTTGAGTCAACAAATTAATGGTAAATTTTTATACCTATTGCACGTGTCGAATAAATATCGAATTTCGGCCTTTCGTTTTATCTTTAAGAACTCCAACGATGGAGAAATCGGCCATCACCAGACAAATATGGTATTTTTAAATTTTGATCTCAAAACTTTGTTTAGTTGGGCTATACCTTGTATTGTTTTAAATCAAAAGCAAAATCAAAATATCCTAAGACATTAGATTCCGACACAAAACCCAATCCTAACGTATGTGTATACATATGTATGTATGTATAATGAATAATAAATTGTGACGCTTAGATAATCTATAGAGACAAAAATGTTGATCTGACAATACTAATTGTACCCTTAATCAAATTGTTAAGGGGAATATTAGATTTGTGGTCAAAGTGGATGTGCGTAACGCACAGAAGAAAACGTTTCCGACCCCGTAAAGTATATATATTCTTGATCAGCCTCAATAGCCGATTCGATATTGCCAAACCTGTCTGTTCGTTCATCCGTCCGTCTGTCCGTCTTGATGAGCGCCTAGTTCTCAGAGACTATAAAAGCTAGAGCAATAAAATTTTTTCCAAACTCATGTGATATCACACTATGAAAAATTTTGCCCCGCCCCTTTCCGACCCCACAAAGGACGAAAATCTGTGGCATTCACAATTTTAAACATACGAGAAAACAAAAAACACTCTGCCCTATGCAGTGCGTGACCTTTCGCGAAGAAGATGTATAATCTACATTGTAGATGTAGATGACAGATGTAGCAAAAATATTGAATGCATAAAATATGATATTTAATGCATTCCTTGAATGATTATGTTATTATTTTGTACAACATTACCATGAACAACTACATACATATATTATGCAGTTTCGTGACCAAATACACGCATTAAATACAAAAAACCAGGTGGTCCACAACATGATTCACGGCGTGTGTCATAACCGTGCAAAACAGACAATTTTTCCAAAAAACCAAAAAAATATTTTGTGCATATGTATATTTTGGTTAAAAACGAAAATAATTCTCAAACTACAATAACCACACTATAAGGAAAACAAAACACTAAAATTTTTGGACAAAATGTGCACCCATTTTTTCGCACTTAAAAAATAATATAATGTACTTCTAAGTTTTTCTCCCCCATTTTTTGTATAATGCTCACACTGTGAGCCTCACAGCACCTAGACCAAAGCAGCATTTTTGTTTCGGTATAAGCATAAAAACTGCGTATTGTTACGGAATATGACTCCCAATATTCAGATCAGTAGCATCTGATTGCTGTGGAAGTTTTTGGAGGGTAGGTCACAACTAGTATCTGGTCCACAACAGGGGCCTATCCCCTAGTATTTAAGGGTGATATTTTTGGGTCGATAAAATCTGCCTCCCTCTTTTTAAAACAATTCAATTTTGGTTAATACTTGAAGGAAATTTTATTTTTAAATATAAAATATTAATTCTAATAGGATGAGTAGTCTTCTTAAATTAGAACTAAGGTTAGCATTACTTCGATGCATACATTTTTAAAATTAAATGTACTTTTCTAGACAATTCGATTAAGTTAAGCTTTTTGGCAGTGGCATTCTCGTCGCTTTTTATAATTTTATTATCCGGGAAGTTCGGAGCCGTCTGGGCGGCTCTCTTAATAAATTGTTCCCTAAAGAAAATATATACATGCATATGTACATACATACATATGTATGCATGCATGGTACGTATGCATGTCGCATGGGCCCGAGAAACATTTAGGTTTTACGTTCATCGAACTTATTAATTACATATTAATTATAAAATTGGTCAAATTTGTTTAACCGACAGAATAGTCTGCCAGTTTTTAACGAAATTAAATTTTGTATTTGTATTTATTGTATTACCTTTTTGTTTTTGGACTTATTTATGTATACATATGTATGTATGTACGTAAGACGTAAAAGACAATCTTTATCACATGTTGTATTCTGACAAAGGAAATAAATTAATGAATAAGCACGATGGATTGGGCGCGACTTTTTTGTCTGAAATTCTATAGCATCTTCTTGATTTACCTCTTACGCTACCATTGGATCTACCTATGATACCATTAAATCTACCTACGCTATTTTCATGGTAAGCAAATTATATTGAATTGAATTATAGTTTTCACTTATGGAATATGATAACCAAAGACTTTATTGGAAAATACATACATAAATATTTTTAATGCGTTCCGATATTGAATTAATAGTATTTCAGCTGTGATTAAAAAACATATCACAATATACAGCAACTATTTTATGAACTGCATTCGTTTATTGAAATTGTGATTAAAATCTAGATAATGGATAAATAGATCAGACTGTGTTCATTTAAGATATGTGCATGTGAATGGTGCAGAGCTTGTCAAAAAATTGGAGGCTGGTTCTTGAGAGTAAGAGTACGGGTCGGCATTGTTATATTGTGTGAAAATACCGGCTTAGCAAGCGTTCCATTGTTAGCAGCAAATTCAACAATTTGGAAGAAGGAAATCTGCAGCATTCCTGAACTATTTTAAAACCATAGGCTCAGCTGGGGTTGAAACATCATCTTTGTTGCTATTGGTGGACGGCTTTTGTCAGAATAACGATTCAAATGTATGTGTACATGTATTTAACGTTATATGAGCAATAGCCATCTCTTTCTGGTGTACTTAAATCGACATGCCATTGTTGGTGCGAGTGAAACGAAACGAGTATAACGCGAAACGAAGGCAGTAGTAGCGCTGTTACAACGAGCAGCAGTAACCTCTCGGCGAATTTGCTTCCAGCCCGCCCTCAATATTTCTCGAGCTCGTATTGGCTAGCTAAAGAAAAATGAATAAGCAATATTTCATGTTTGTTTTGTTCAACGAAGTGTATAGCCAGTACCAAACACAGCACAAAGTCATCGTTAATAGGAAAAACTTATTCGAGGGCTATCCAGAAGCCATCTGAGGAGTACTCGTCAGTACTGTTCAGACCTCTTATTTCATTTGACGGAATCGTGTCGAGTGGATATTCATAATAAATTCACTGACGTGGGCTTATATGTGTTGAAATTTACATACATACTTATATTGTGCTGAAGAAACAAAAATCAGGTGTTACATATTCTAAGTGATTTGGCAGTAAACATTTTATCTTCAAAATCAAGCTTAAAATCACCAGCTAAAATAGTTCAACATCAAGTCCATGTTTATCAATTTATTACATTCGGGTATATACTCTGCTTTATGTTTATATACAAAATTGAGTGAGTTCAATGCATTTGATTAAATTCTAACCGTGAAAACTGTGAACCTAATTTCAAAGTACAAGTGGCTCCAATTACAAAAGAAATTCAATTTAACACGGCTTTGTTTCGATGAATCAAAGTTTCCGCATTCAGACTGTTAAACTTGTACATATGTACATAAATATGTTAATATTGATAATTTATGTCCATATGTGCATACATATGCATGCATATACATACATACAGTTGTAGAAAATTGTTGGTTGGTTTCGGTCCATCCTCTTAAAAGTGTAAATGATTATTATTTTAGTAGTTACTGTTACAGTAAAACAAAACAAAACAAAAAATAAATTTACATACATATGTATGTACATCAGACACATTAAATTGCAAATATACAATTAAAGGTATACGGAGAAAAAGTTAAGTTTAAATTAAAAAGATCAAAATATTAAATCACAAGTTCTTCATTTGTATTGATTACATGTTGTATTTAATTGCAACATTATAAATATGGAAAACTGAAATTCATGCTCACCATTTTATATAATGTTTAACGGTATTGATTAAGTTCCTTATAGAGTTTCATCATTGTCCTCAATTTCGTAAAATTCTAAAATTCGCGGAGCTGTTACATATGTATGTACATACATACATATGTATGTATGTATATAAAAATGAATCTAAATACTTGTTCAACTCTATTCTTAATGAATATTGACGAATATTGACACTTTCGGGCGTGTCGTTAGATGGGAGTCGTTTTTTTTCATAAATACATACATATGTACATACATATGTACATCTGTACAAGCATAGGTATATAAATATGCATGCATGTAAAGTTGATAAAAAGAGAATATTAAATGTTATCTTAAATTGATCTTCGTCGTAGTCATATTTTAGAAAGAATTATAGGGATATAAACGAAATGCTTGTTATTTTGCCATACGGTAATATTTAGCTTTGTATCTTTTTTTTTTCGAAGGTTTAACAATGAACAGTTAAACTAACGAGTTATAAATAAATATAAATATGACAAAACATGGATTACCAGACTATTGCTAATTGTCCTGACCCAATGGGACTTTTAAATTACTTATCTGGTAGGAATCCACCCCATTATATACATACATATGTACATATGTATGTATGTACAAAAGTATATGCTTATTATTTAGTTAGATTGTGTTAAATGAAGTTAATTGTCTATGGAGTGTTCTTTTAGTGTGCCCAAGCTACTTTTGTACTTATATTAAGTACTTTTTTTAAATATAAACCACGAAAGAAAACTTCGTGTATACAAATTTTAAACTTTCTTGTTCGGAAACAAAATTATTACGTTCATACGCATACCAGAGTAGGATTAAACAAATTACATGAAATCCATACCACACTTTAACGCACAGACTAGAGCACCGATGGAGAATAGATATCTACGTATGTACATGCATACATATGTACATATCTACAAATTAATAAGGTGCTCAGTCCATAATGCCACATCCTTCTCTCCGTCAGTTTAAAAGTAATCTCGAAATAACTTTGTACTGACTCTCCTTTTTGTTAACGGAATATGTAGAGGTGTAAATACATAAATATTTACATACATACATACATATGTATGTATTATATGAGGGAACAGCCAAAATGAAAAACTATCGTTCGAATAAAGTGAGTGAGAAACAATTATTATACAATCGAAAGGATCGAAAAATAATAAATACATGTGTACATATATCACCTAAATTAAATCAAAATCGGATGACTAGGTCAAATAGCTGACGTGGAATCATTGTTCTTCAAGGGCGTTGTATTAAAAGCTTTGGTGGCTGAAGTTACCCTTCATTTCAGTGACAACTATACTACAGTTACTTTAGGTACTTAGCTTTTCAACTTGGCTCAAGTAAAACTGTATTTTTTATGCGCGGTAAAAGTATTCATATGTACATAAAGTTGTATATACACATATGTATGTATGTACATACATATACATACATATATCCTTGATCAGCATTAATAGTCCTGTTTGTCTCTGATATGCTGCATTTTTCATAGAAGTTTTCGGAAAAATTGTTTCGAATTTCTATGTTTGATATATCTGCTAACAGAATATAAATTAATAAAGTTTTTAATATAAAACTACTTTAATTTAAACAATATTATTTATAACTAACAAATTTATGAAAAATTAACAAAAGCTTTGCACAGTACTGTTAAAAAAATTAGAGTACATAGCTCTAATTAAATGCTAATTAACCCTCTGAATTATTCAAGATAGCGTAAAGAAAGTTTAATAGCTGAACTTATGTAGAGATTATCTTAGCAACGAATGCTTATTTCAACAGCTAATAAATCTAGGTAAACAGGTACAAATGTTTAGGGATTAAAATTGTATTCTAGCTTATGGAACTAACTTTTAGAAGGTATTGAGCTTTATAATATGGCTTTATATAACCAAAACAGTTGCAATTGGAAAACCAAGTATGTAGTTATGCATGTATTTATGTACATGCATACACATACGAGGGCGGGCTCGGACATATGTATGTATGTACATACATGGGCATTTCTCTGAAGTCGAACGGGACAGTCGTTACGCATTGCAAGTTGTAGAAAAGTTAAACAAAGAGGGATTTTCAAAATATGTTAACATTTATGATACACCTCTTGATTAGCCATATAAGTGGTTCTAAAGTCGATTTTTGACAACTATTCGTTTTCGAGATTTTGTCAAAAAACCGAGCCATTCGCACGGGACAAATATGGAAGTGATTTTTCCGGCGATCAATTGAAACTCAGATTTCAGCGAAAGTTGAGGCAATTTGTTCATGCAAATTTCTGTACATGTTTGAATTGATATTTTTTTTTGTTTAAATAGTAATAGTTATACGCAACAATGATACGTAGTTTTCACAAAATTTTAATAACAGTTAAAAATATACCGTTAGCCGGGTTTGAATTATTTTTATCGAATTTTTCTAAGATAGTCTAATAGAATAGAAAGATTATGGGGAAAAACTTTTCTCAAGAATGTGCTTTTTTATGTGAGATAACAGTAATAGAAAACATGGAAAAAAAAAACGAGAAGGAACGTGAGTCGCTTCTAGTCGCGACTCTACTTTTATACCCGTACTCAGTCAGTATATAAATTTGTGAACTTATGATTGAAATTTAAATAGAAATTTTAAAATTTTACATTTTAC
Source organism: Drosophila subsilvestris (assembly GCA_035043285.1). Classification (NCBI taxonomy): domain Eukaryota; kingdom Metazoa; phylum Arthropoda; class Insecta; order Diptera; family Drosophilidae; genus Drosophila; species Drosophila subsilvestris. The sequence continues at coordinate 132,441 of JAWNNB010000590.1, forward strand.
ATTTTTTTGCTACCTCTGTTAACTACATTTACATCTAAAATGTAGATAATACATCTAGAACAAATATTCTACATCTAACATTTAGGTTCTACATCTCCTCCGCAAGGGGACGCTCGCGCTCTGCACAGGGCAGAGTGTGTGCGAGCGAGAAAGAGAATGAGTAGCGTCAGCATCGCCAGAGAAGGTGGGGGAAGCAAATGAAAATTAATTTCTTCATTCTGGCTATAAAAATAATCCGATCTGACTCAGATTCGGCAATCTGATAGATATAGTCATTCTGTACGATACTGCGATTCTAGTTTTATCGTATCTTCAAAATTGTGGCCGCCACAGATTTTCGTTCTTTGAGGAGGAGGAAGGTGGCGGGGCGAAATTTTGAAATATACTTGTAACAGTGTATCACATGAGTCTGGAAACAAAATTTCGTTGCTCTAGCTTTTATAGTCTCTGAGATCTAGGCGCTCATCGGGACGGACAGACGGACGGACGGACAGTCGGACGGACGGACGGACGGACAGACAGACATGGCTCTATCGACTCGGCTATTGATGCTGATCAAGAATATATATACTTTTTGGGGTCGTTACACACATCCACTTTTACCACATATACAGTATACTCCTTAACTCTTTTTGAGTACGGCTAAAAAAAAACCGAAAAAGTGAATTCTTGCTTATTTGAATTGTGTTTTTCTATCAAAGTTAATGAAATTATATGTGAATTGGGTAAATTAGTTTTCGTTCATTCAATTTATACTATAATATCGCAACAGAATTATATGGAAATGTGTTTTTATAGACACTAAATTTGTTGGCCTCGGTGAACCTCGGTGAACTGTATGCAACATAATAAAATGCTATTAAGAAGTTTAAGCCAGATAGTGTAACAACTAAGAGACTAAGATTCATTGAAAAATCTGACGAATGGGCGCACATGGCCTTATCGTCTCAGTTGATAATTCTTGCCATTTCTGCTTGGGAAAATTAAATAATCTGTTCTATTGTGATTTTAATTGATTATGTAGCCACATAATTGAATACTTTTAACGTATGATAGCATAAACGTAGACATAGTACATACATATGTACATATATGCTAAAATAGGCTTAACCGGATAGCGTATTTTTATATGAAACACACTAATTAGAAATGTCCTTTAAAATTATTTGGAAATAATAACAGTTTAAATTCTAATTCTAGAGTTATAAAATTACGTGGATTTGCAAGCTGGTGATAAATAACTTCGTATGTCAGCCTCAAACCTTATTGATACACCAATAAATGAAAAAAATGCTATAGAGAAATAACTATAAATGGAGAGCCAAATTTAACTGCATTAAATGAATCGGATTTGGTTATGAGTTTATCTCCAAAAGACATACTTATACCTTTAGCCATTTCCCAGCATCACCAACTGGAGCCTCCTACCAAATTAAATATAAACGAAACATCGGCACAGAACCCGATTTCAACAGCAGCCGCTGTAGCGGTTGCACACCACCATCATAATATTTCAAATATTCACCACCTTCAGAGCTTGCATAGTCAGCATCAGAGTTCTTTATTTAATAATAATCACTCAACACCATTTAGTGTCACCGATATTTTAAGTCCAATAGAGGAATCATATCGCAAACTGGAATTAAACGGAAATCCCCCATCTCCGTTTCGGTAAATATAATAAGTTAAGCTGATAAGTTGATAAGTTGAGTAAAATGGCAATTGGTAGATAGTATACTAATATTTACTAGTATGCTCGTATACTTTTTAAGTTGAGCCTTACAAAATATAATATAATAATAAACGAACTTAACAGCTTATAATAAAAATTATATCTAAAAAGCTTTTTAATTATTAGTACACACTGTACATGAAATCTTTCTCAGAATTCTTATACATAGCTTATACAAAAAAAAAATTTTATTAAAAAAAACATAGTCGATATTCCGAGCAAATAAAAGTATGTGCTACATAATATATGTATTCTTTTTGCTTACATGCTATACAAATAAGATTCGAATATTGTATTAAAAGCAAAGTCAATAAAGGCATTTCCGTCTGTCCAACCACCCATCTCTTTCGATTCAATCTAGTGCCACAATTTGAAGCTCTCTGTTTATTGCCGTGCAATACACTTCTCTTTAGCTGACTTAGAAACGACTGATTCGAAGGTTGCTTACAGCGTCAAGATGGGAATGTGGTGTCGTACTTAGCGTATTTTTATCTTTCGACCACTCGCTCTTCCTGCTATGTGTATATGTATGATAAGAAAGGGGATATATGTAATACCTACTAATATTATATTGATTAGCGTTGATAAGCCAATCCGATCTAGCCATTTTTGTTGTGCTTTCATAAGACTACATTCAGTTTTAGGATTGTCTCCATGCAAGCTTTCATAATTCATATTGTCTCAGAATTTTTCCCATTTGTCGCACTAGATTGGAACACTAGATTACAGAACTGAACGTATAGTTTAATATCATAGTACATATGTATGTATGTATGTATGCACATGTTTGATTGTTCTGATGCTCCACACAGTTCAGCGGGTTCTTGCAAAAAAAACATGGCTAGATCGACTTGATTACTAATCAAAAATATACATGGTCTTCGGCTTGGAAACATTTATTTTCTTACGATATACCCTTTACTGCAAGCACTAGTTGCGTCAGCTATGAATAAAAAGTTTATTTGTGGGAATTAAAAAAATATGCAAACCTTATTTATTTATTATACTCTTAATTTATCATCCTTACCGGTCCCTTAAAATTCAGACAAATCTCTAGTTGGCACAGTTTTTAAAATCTAAGCTCGAGTAGGCGATTCTATAATGATGTTATACCTTGTATCTCCCATAATTAATTATAATATTTATGAAAGCCAGAATAAAGAACTTGCAGTGATGCAGCCAAAACTCCATTCGGTAGCTTTCCCAAATATTTTTGAGTTATTGCAAAGTTTTTGCTTAAAAACTCCTTGTTAACGCGTATCTTGTGATCGGAATGTCGACTATAGACGTTCTTACTTATTATAGTTTCTGCAAATAAACAGAAAATTTTAAACAATGTTGTGTATACAAAATCACAATTTAAATTCAGTCAATTCAAAGTATTAGTAGTCATTAATGTCGTATGAAATATATCTTTGTAGATCCAATTCAAGTGGTAGTAGCATAAATTCCCCTGGAACATTAAGTGCTTCCACTATGGCGAATCCATACGCTATGGGATCATTATATCATAGTCCGGGAGTGCAAAGCTATTGCGGACCAACAGATAATTTATCTCTAGCCGGCCACTACACAGACATGAGAAGCTCTGCGTCATGGTACGGATCAACGGCCAATGATCCAAGATTTGCTAGTAAGTATAGAATAATATACATACATATACAAATTATAAATAGTACATCTTATTTTTTAAATCCGAAATCGTCGTGAGAGTATTGTGCATTGAAGTGTCTGTTTAAAATAATTATATTTGACAGAATCAGACATTCCTACCGGTCTCATTTGTATAAATGCCGTGTCAGGATAATGACCGCAATCTTAAAAAAATTGTGCCTTTGTGAATATGCATTCCAGAAAAATATCAATATACGCACATACTTACCAACCTATGTACATACATATGTACATATGCATATACATATGTATGTATGTGCATATTTAAAAACTGTTCTCAAAACATTCTATCAAAGGAAAATAAAGAAACCAACAAAAGTTCAAAAAAAAGTACTTGACATTTTTTTGGATTTATTTTTCACTTAGAGATATTCATAACTGCTTAGTCATGCAATCAATGTAGATTCTTATTAATTCTATGTTTATTCAAAAATAATTAAGTACTAATGCTCTGGTGCGTAATGCTCGACCATAATTTACCCTATTTTACCCTACCCTTACACACACACACACACACACACAATTTAGGTAAATCGTCTTATTATATTGGTATACGTAATGATTTTTAAATACTTACTCGTACCTTACATTTACATAAGTTCGTACGAATCGCAAATCTTTGGAATTCAAACCTGCACCGATATTTTCAAATTTTAATGTAAACTAAAATACCCACCAACTACCCTATATTTTTCAGGTATGAAAAGGCGTGTGTGAAAATAATTGATTTTAAAATTATTTGGTTGTCATTGTTTATTTTAGAAATGGAAAGATGATTGTGGACTTTTCAATTTACGGCCCTTCAATGTTTTGAATGTTTTTCTTGTATGCATGCATGTATGTATGTATGTATGTGTGTTTCTGAATTCACATGCGTGCAACACACATATGTACACACATACATTTATTGTAAATATGCACGTACATATGTACGTATGTATATACATATGATCATGTATGAATGTGCATTATTGGATATTGGTTGGTATCTGATCTGCCTATTCTAATGGGACATTGGGACATTGATCGATAAACATCATTTACGACTACCCATATCGTCTGACATTTTGAAATTGACGTTTAAGATTTTTGGCAATTGTTCAAATTATAATTGGCGACATAGCAGTACAGCTCCCATACTTAGCTAAACCCGCCGCACAAATTTCATTGTCAAATTAAATTTTTGTTTGCTTTACAAATATTTTTTTTTATCGTACTTGGTCCTTGTATTTTTAATCATTTTGATCGAAATATCTCCAACGAACGTATCAAGTCAATGCACAAGCAATAACTCAATTATTTGCAGTTTCTAGATACTCATTTTATGTACATATGTATGTATGTCCATACACATACATATGTATGTATGTACATGTATGTAAATACATACATATGAACATACATATACATATATATATTACATTGATGTTAAGGCTTTTCTTTTTCATTTATAACCATTCGTTTCACGAATATAACGAATAAGAAATCTAAATCTTATTTGTCCATATGGTTTAATCAAACAACACATATCAAACAAAAAATAGTTGCTTGTCTTCCATAATCTTCTATTTGAGAGATGCGGAAATCAAAAATGCAACAATTGTTTACCAAAAATCTGTAATAAAAAACGCACGGGGACAATTGTATAGATAGGCAGACAATTTCGACGAGGAAAAAGAAGACTATACAGTTTTTATTTTTAATGATTAGAAAACTGGAAGGGGATATACATACATACATATGTAAATATGTACATACATACATACACACATATGTTAAGTGAATCGAAGTTAGAGTAGATGAATTTTTTCTTCAAAGCGCTATACATATATAAACTTAAAACTTGTTTCAGTATCCCGCCTAATGAGTACAACAGCCAGTGGATCAATGAGTCACATGGGAAATATGAGTGGCTTAGCAGCATGCAGTGTTAGTGATACAAAACCACTACAGTTTCCTTTGGCGCAGAGGAGAAAACGAAGAGTTTTGTTTACTCAAGCTCAGGTTAGTACAAAAAACATAAACACGATGTAAATAGTCTTTTCCATCGACATGTGTCAAAACAGACTTGTTTCCGAATTGAAGAAAATGATCACTGTAGTTCTAAAAAATTAAGTGAAAAGTCCTCAGCACGAGCTGTCTGTTGGTTCAAATGTCCGTTTATTGATCCGCCTGTGTTGTCCTCCCTTCCTACCAGTAAGGACTTATTCATACATACATACATACATAGGCCTAAAAGCATATACATATGTACAGGCATAAGCATAAGCTAGAGATTGTACTTCTTATTTTGATATGTATTTATAATATAAATTTTATATTTTTATCACGAACGTATTCAAAGACGTAATAAGGTAGTTGTAGCTATTTAGTGTAGATGAACACCGAGCGACAAAAAAATGACGCACTTTGAAATTTCATGCATTTTTGACTTCTCTAGTCGCTGGTTTTCGCAAATGTTAGTCGATCCGTCTAATTTATTTTTTCTAATAGATAAAACAATTTCAAACAAAAGTGCATTTCATTCCTTTCATAGTCATACACTAAGAAAAAAATTATTTTTAAAATACCACCCATCCCATCCGTAATTTTGACCAAACGAAAAACAAAAAAATTAAATTTAAGTAGAAAAACGACTTTTAATAACCAAAACTAAATTTGTTTCAATAAGTTAATTTTATTCCTATTAACTAATAACAAGAACAATATAATTCAAACTTTTTTAAAATTAGTAATTAGTTTTACCTTTGGCAAAGGGGTAAGAAAAGAAAGTAATTTTTTTTAAAAAAGATCCTTAGATCTGTTGTGATAGGATCAGAGGTGCTACGTTCAACGTTATGCAAATGTTATTTTGGATCGAACTATTCAACGTCGGCCAAAGAAAAAGGCTTTAATGACAAGGACACCTACCAACAAGTAACTTTATAATTTTCAAATAAAAAAATAGCTGAAATTGGTTGAAGGAAAAGTCAAATTGAGGTTATTCAGAGCGGTCCGTATTATATTTTCGGCTTCCGCACAGTTCGCCGTAGAGCAGAAGAATAAAACTGAATCGCTTTTAATAGTTCAGGGTTTGGTTAATGCAAAAAAATATGAAAAGATTCTTCTCACTTGAGTTGGGCCTAGAATCGAATCCGATGCTGAGATGGAAAAACTCATCATTCAGGACGATTATGCACCTTGTCACTGGGGGCGGTCTGTAAGTGATTCTTTGTGCTAATTTTCATAATCTATTCATAATGTATTTAACATTGCAGAAGAGTTAAGGTTTCCAGCAATTAGGCTTGATTGTTTTTAAATGATGTGTATTTCGTTGTGATTTTATTGTATAGATACCACTACTCGACAAAATCGAAAATTTTTTTTCCTCAAGGATCCAAACCGACTTTTTCTGATAGATTTGGGATTTAATATTTTTAGAGAATTATGGTTTTTTTTTCTGTGCCGGACCTTTTAAAGGTATTTTAAACCTTTTTTCAGAGGTAGTATCTTACGTCTGGTTGTAAAGAACTTTGCCATTCTGAAAAGATAAGTAAAGCAGCTGGAAATAGAACCCAAACACTTTATGATTTCAGCTTACCGTCTGGGAAATATTAAGCTTTAAAATGCAAAAACTATGATTTGTGTGCACATATTTTTACAAATTTTTACTTTGAAAACTCAAAAAAGTCGAAAAAAACGTAGTTTACGGTATTGCTAATTAAAATCTATGGAGAAACAGTAGAGCTAAAATTCAATAACCAAACCTAAAACAATTAAAAAAAATTAACAAAAAATACCTTTCGGGTTTCAGAAAAATTTGGTTTTTTTTTCTTGAGGAAAAATCGTGTCGTTTAGTTTAGTTAGTTGAGTTTTTCTTACGAAATCAAAATATTTAAATACACATATATCAGTAAGAAAGAAAGTGCTGTTTTTTAATTATTAAGCGTTAGATACCATTGCACTTACATAATTGATTCATTTGAATTATATCTTCATTAGATTCTTGAATATTATCGGAAGAAAGAAGAATTTTCTCACATAAACTTGATTTTAGGCCGAATTTAAGGCAGTTATGATCCAAAAGCAAATATATACATAGATATTTCACGACATAATAATTCTTTAAACACGTGTAGTACCAGAATATGCAACCTATATATGTACGCACGTATGTATGTACATCTGTACATATTTATTAAAAATATCACAAATTTGTAGTTTCTAATAGCGTAATTGCCAAGGTAAAACGATAACAAATTAACTCGAACGCGAAAACCGTAATTTAAGATCCCCAATAACTTATTAATAATAGAAAGTTTGATGATTAATTTCCAATAAATAATGAACCTGCAGTCTGTTTATTACAACCTCTAGCTAAAAAATATGTAATTTTCTATTAGTCCATTTTCGTTTAAGTTTAAGGATGTTTATACGTACACATGTGGGGATGCAAGTACATTGTTCTTATGTATTAATTTTACGAAGAGACACTTACAATCATTTATACATAAGCACGAGTCTGTATGCATGTACATATACCCATACAAATGTTTGTATGTATATTCAACGGTAGTAAGCAACGTACGGCATGTGCAAACAGGCATTTGCACAAAGTAAACATAAACTCATAAAAATATTTGTATTTATTTAAGACTTCAAGACTTCAAGTGTACGGTAAATATAAAATTCGTTTTTCATTATAACATTCACAATATTCGAAATGGATTTTACTTGGCCACCAAGCTATAACAACAGAGACAGCATAAAAGAAAGAATAAACGGTTCAATAAAGAGGGTATTAAAAGGGGATTTTCAAGGTCCAGTTCAATCCAAATCACTTTTCTCTGTAAAAAGTATGTACAATGTACATACATTAAAATATGAAACATTCCGAACTTGTATATTTTTGTGAAGAATCGTCAAGATATACATAATACATAGATATAATATATAAATATATGTATTTTTATTGTACATATAATATCTTATAGGTCTATGAACTTGAAAGAAGATTTAAACAGCAGCGGTATCTATCTGCACCGGAACGAGAACACTTGGCCAGTCTTATTCACTTAACACCAACACAGGTACGCTGAAAATTTTAATTTTCTATCTCGTTGTTTCTACTGTATACTCGAATTAAATATAAAATATTTGATGAAAAAAACAACAGTTGAAAACTTTTCCCGTTAGCGAGGATGGTTTTCATCACTAAAAATGCCAACTGGAACAGTTAGAACCAGTGTGGAAGCTAACTTCGGTGTGCCGAAAATAAACCAACAATAAATTTTTATATTTCAAACAGGCTGAGAGCCTGACCCTTGTCAAGAAAAAAAAGTCTGCAATATATAGTCCGAATTTAACTAAATCATCGTGAGTTATGTGAATGTTTGGTTGAATTATCTCTAAAAATAAAAAACTATGTTGGTCTGATCAAACCATTATATTATACTGCTGCCATATGAACAAAGTAAGACGAGGGGAAACCTTGTAGAATTTTTAAATATTTCATCTGTTATGCGCTCAACAAGACGGACAGAGGGACGGACAGACAGACATACAGCTATATCGACTCGGTTAATGATGCTGATCAAGAATATATATACTTTATGAGGTCAGAAATGTTGCCTTCTGTGCGTAGCACACATCCACCTTGACCAAAAATATAATATACCCCATGACTCTTCGACCAAAAACCAAATGGTGTCTCTGTTCTAAAGCTATCTTGAAATCGTTGATCATTCGAGCGAATCGTCCGGATGTCTCCACTACATATATCATACATATCCTATGAACAATTAGTTGAAACAAAATTTTGTTTAACATTAAATTTTTGAGCGAAAAAAAACTCATACTCGTATTCAAAACATTAAAAACTCAGGAAAAGTCGAAAAAAATCCTAAGCCTTTAATTTTTTTTGTGTATAGGCGTATTAATTCGGCGTGGTTTAAGGTGAGACAGCGAATCTAAAATTGGTTGACCAACCCTCCGAAAATCACATTTTACCGTTTTACCGTTAATACCGTATTACCGTATTAATATTTTATGGATTATTATTAAGTATTATTATTATCAAAAATATTGATTACACTTGTCAACGTAATCCAACACTTATTTTTTTATTTTTTTTTATTTGGGAATACCTAATATTATTCAGAATTGAATGGTTTTATATTAAGATTTGAGAACAGACCTGAAATTTTTAAATATGGAAAAATGTGAACTTCTAGGCAAACTTTGAAACAAAATAAATTAATAGAAAAAAAACGCAAGGAAACATTTGTGTTTACTATTTTATTATCGGGTTGAACCAAATTACCAACTGATTTGTTTTTGACTTTAAGTTGTTCTCTTAGACTAGAAAGATCTAGATACTCAGACCGGAGCCTACCTGACTCTCTAAAAAATTCGGCACGAAAATCTTTCAGGCAGGCTCTGGTTTTCACATTCACTTTGCGTTTTACTTTTCAGCAAAAGTATGACTTTTCATTTCGACGCGCTCTGAAATCAACTTATGTGAATTCGTTTACACTTTGTACTGTTAAGCGCGAAATTTACTGCTTTATACCGACGCGTTAGTGCTAGCTCATACAAAAAGGCCTCTGTTATGTTTAACAGAGACTTATCGCCAGCCAAAACGGGCTGCCACAGCTGTTCACAGCAATTCACTTTTTGTTTTTGCCCTGACCAATTTTGAAGATCCAATTTTGAGGTTGGTTTAAACAAAAATTATTTATAAAAAGGTCACAAGCTCAATTTACCAGGTAATAGTGTCAAATTCATGTCAATGCATTAATAAGTCATCTATCTTTTTCCTTTTACAATTAAGATTTGTTTAGTTGTATAAAAAGACGTTTACTTTTAATTTCGGCGAGGAATTCATTGCCGTTTTCAAAACGTAAAAGTCATGCATTTCACGTGTGTGGGAGCCTAACTTTTCGTTTTAAAAAGAAAATCAAATTTTTTTGGTGAAAGTGAAAACCGGAGCCTGACTGTTTATTTTTGCCTTTGAAAGCTTAATGTTTCCCAGACGATAAGCTGAAATCACAAGTTCCGCAGGTCCAATTTATAGCTGCATCTATAAGCTTTTCAGAATGACAAAATTTATAACAAATGTATGAAAAATCTATTAAAAATAACCAGTTTTTTTAAATTCTTTCAAAAAGAATTCTGCCGTAAAAAAAATATCATCAAACAATTTTAAAGCGCCAAATCTAAAAAAAAACTGAGTTTGGTTCCTTGAGGAAACATCGTGTCGGGTAGTGTTATTTAAGGTTACGCCAAAAACTCTTTTTATTTTTACGTAACTTTATCTTTATAACAAGCATTTTTTATGAATTATACGTGTTTAATTGTAAAAACTGTTATGTTTACACCGAATTCAAATTGGCTCCAAAACTCGATGTTGCGACAGCAAAAGATTATGGTTACTTTGGGAGCGTACAGATCGATAAGATCAGTATTAAAAAAAATGGAAAACCAATAATAAAAATACAACGATTGAATTTCGTTTGACCAGCTTATCTTATTTTCGTAAGTTTTGGCGGTTCCAGCTAATTTATATCTACGACATTAGATCCTTACAAAAAAAATGTAATAAATAGTATAAAAATATATACATACATATATTAATGGACGAATGAACATCAAATTGTAGGTATAAAGAGTGTTCAGGGTTTGCTGTTTGCGTTTATGTATACATATACCCATGTACGTACATACGTATAGTTTAATAACTTAGATTCTTTACTACCTTTTAATAAGCACAATGGCCATGCCCTTTAATTGTAAAGAACATGATCAAACAATGACCACTTTCAATTTACTTTAAGGGTGAGTTTAAAATGTATTATTTCCTCATTGTTCCCTAATGCATTTTTATCTTTCAAAAACAGCCACTGTTGTGAGCACATACAATTTTATTTGCTCTGGATCTGCTTTATTCAAAGGTAATCAGCATCCATCTTTATGTGGGTAGGCATTGTAGAAAATTTTCAAAAATTCAACTGAAGGGTGACAGTACAATTCAAATGTTTTTATTGTTATAACACGTCGCATCCTAAACCTATTGTCGGACCGCAAAGTAATTGCTTAACCTAATGACAATTATGTGTTAAGTGGTGGGCATTGTTGTTATCACGCCCTTATATTTGTTCACTGATGTAAATATTAGTTAGTGCCTGCGTTCCTTAACGGCGTTATATCAATAACTTGGGCGTTATTGTGTTTGGTTGATCACAAATGCGCTAAGCATCATGCATATTGGATGAATCAGACGGCAAGGGATAATCTTATTCTATTATATTTAAGATAAATAAAATGAGTTTCTTTTTATAAATTATATAAATTTTATAAAGTCAGTTTTAATCTCGAATAGTCATATTTAACGTTCTTAAAAAATTAAATTAATTAAATTAAAATTTAACTTGCGTTCTAAAAGAAGACTCTAAGCAAGCTTTAATCTTGAAGACTTTTATATAAATTTCATAAGCGGTACTCAAATGTATAAATATACATACATATTTATATACATAATACATACATATGTATATATGTACATAGTATTTGTGTATACAAGGTCTGATAACCTCAATTTCAAAAACGCATTATCATACATATGTATATACAGATACATATGTACATATGTATACCATATTGCTGAATTTGTTTGCGATCAATATTATAGCCAGAATGAAGAAAAAAATGTTCCGAGGATCCCCTCAGCTCTACCCGCACACACTCTCTCACTCTCTTTCTCACACAGTACTGCTGCTTCTCTCACAGTAGCAGCTAGTAGCAGTAAGGGGTGAGTTTGGCATGCACGTAATTTCTTTGCCGCTAGGTCTATCCTGAAGCACCTCTTCATGCCGTTAACTTTGGATCTTCGTGTTTTTATTAAAATGGGGATAAATAAATCTATAGAAAGAAAATGAGTACCGGTATAATAATGGCTATTGTGCCAAAATGATATTCTGTTTCCCTGCTCCTACCAGTTCGACAACAAAGGCACACTGCACCATATGGGGTCCGAGAATGAATGCATTTTCGATTCGATCTATCGATGTCCGTCCTTTTTTGTTTCTAAGAAAAAAAAGCTGTCTGTTATTTACAGAATTATATATTTTTCTTCTTCGGTGAGTTAAAGACTACACGAGCCCCAACAAGTTACTTAAAATTGTTCATATAATAAAGAAGGATCTATTAAGAAAGAAAGATTTTCTCTTGTATTTAGATTACCAAATATACATAAAATGTCGCTCAATAGAACACCTTTTTTTGTGCGTTTTGGGATAGCAAATCTCCCTTAATTGCTGGAGCCTAGATTTTATTGTTCCTTCAAAGTACCATCTGTTTAAAACAAAAACAAGAAGGAACGTGTGAGTCGCTTCTATTCGCGACTCTACTTTTATACCCCCGCGCCCCCTCGCGGAGGAGATGTAGTATCTAAATGGTAGATTTCGAATATTTTTTCTAGATGTATAATCTACATTTTAGATGTAGATATAGTTAACAGATATAGCAAAAAAATGTAAAATATTTTAAAATTCAATTAAAAATTCAATCATAAGCTCACAAATTTATATACTGACTGAGTACGGGTATAAAAGTAGAGTCGCGACTAGAAGCGACTCACACGTTCCTTCTCGTTTTTATTTTGGTCACAGCTCCTACACCAATATAGATATTTGTTTTGTTATCAGCATGAAAACTGCGTATTGTCAACAAATATGATTCACAATACTTATTCAGTAGCATCTGCTTTCTGTCTAAGTTTACGTGGGGGTGGACCATGTCCACAACAGGTGGTTTCCTTCCTTACTATTGTAGTGTTCTTATCATAATGTAGTAGTGTCGTAGTGTTCTTATTCCACTCAAATTCCAGAGCAATCTAGTCTGAAGGACAGAGATATATTGAGATAAAACTCTAAAGCCTAGTCTACTTAGTAGTCTCAGTAACCTACTCAGTTTCATACAATTTTGGATAGTAAAATGTGCCATAAATTTTCTAGCGGTCAGTGGTGTGACCAAAGGTGTGCACTGCATCCCGTACGGTTACACTGCTCAGACAGTGGTTTTGTTTAAAGTAAACCAAGCTAATGAAATGCACTTCTTCCCCAGGAATATCTAGGGCACCCCAAGATTCTATTGGCAAATGAATGTGTCTGGCTATCAGTAGCAGCAGATGGCGACGTGCAACCGCCGGCGACCACGGTGAATGAAAAGTATCAATCAGGCAGTCTCTGGATTTCTCTTTCACAAAAAATGTGATTTACTTTTTAAAACGAAAAGTCAGGCGCTCCCGCACTTGTAAAACGCAAGACTTTTCCGTTTTCAAAACGGCATCAAACTCCTCGCCGAAATGAAAAGTAAACGGCTTTTTATACAACTAAACAAATCTTAATTGCAAAAGGAAAAAAATAGATGACTTAATGATGCAATTGACACCCTTACCAGGGCAATTGAGCTTATGCCCTTTTTATATTACTTTTTTTTTGTTTAAATCAACCTCAAAATTGGATCGGCAAAATTGGTCAGGGCAAAACCAAAAAAAGTGAATTGCTCCGAACAGCTATATTCGGCTATCGAAAAATCTCTGTTAAACATAACAGAGGCCTTTTTGTATGAGCTGGCACTAACGCGTGGGTATAACAGCAGAAAATTTGGCGCTTAACAGTACAAAGAGTAAATAAATTCACAAAAGTGGATTCCAGAGCGCCTTGAAATGAAAAGTATGTCTTTTTGCTGAAAAGTAAAACGCAAAGTGAATGTGAAAACCGGAGCCTGTCTGAACATTTGTTTTATATTCATAAAAATGAATTAGCAAATAAATTATAATATCCATTTAATTGTGCTTCATATATCTGCCTTAATTAGATTCTATTTAACTTAATTATTTAAATATTTCATTTGGTTTTTTTTTGTCTGGACGTTGTTGTGCAATGACTGCACCATTGCCAATGCGACACCAAGCCGAAGCCTGCTACGCGCGGAACCCAGGCTAGCGCGAAATTTTGAAATGTTTACGTTTGTGTTTGCTAACGTACCTGGCGAAAGATAATACATTGATATAATTTTCGAGCGGCCATCAAAATACATTGAATACCAGCAAATACCATCAGCTGCTTTTCTAGTTATTATCGGCCTTTTTTCTTGAGCTGAGTACTTTCTGTCTTACAGGGAACACAAACAGTTTGTGCCCAAAAACCACTTATACACATTATTGCCATTGCATTTATGTTAAAAACCCCTGTTCGGCTAAATGGAGTCCCATGGCAGCACAAAGAGAAGCATAGCGATCAATATACCAAAAACTGTTAATTGTAGTGAACAAAATTAGCAGTCTTTTTGATCACAAAAATCACATACGTATCTGAACGTGAAAACGCGTCCGATGCGCATTCGAGAAGCCTGCACTGCGAGTTTTCTATTCTAATATGTTTCCTCCATTGCTCTTCGATGGCCAACAGTCTCGCTAAAGTCATTTTTATTTAGTTTACATAAAAATTCAAATATTTTTTTTTTTTTTTACCGGTGATTGCGCCCATGTGCGCAAGGTTGCCAGACAACTGCTAAAGTTGCGGAGTAATATTTTTTGTATGACGAGCACGATGTGGTATGTTTTTTTGCTTTGAAATTACAAAAGTACAGATTTGAAAAATCAATTATTTAATATAATAAAAGTAAAAATTAAAAACCAATTGTTTTGATATGATAAAGTCCATAAAAGTGCGAAATAAACACTATTCGAATTTAATCTTGGCAGGTTTCAGCCCGAGCCTTAATTCGAATTTGGTTTGTAAAAACGCTAAGAAAAATTAAATCGCTCGGAATTCTGTGGCTCCGCGGAAATTTTAAAGCAGAAATCCTCTCGCGATTTCTGTGGCACCCCTGATAATTAAAATGAAATAAACAACCTTTATGGGAAAGAAAGATTCGAATCGTTTTAGGTGTGTTTTATGGGTTTATTTTATCAAATCGCTGGATAAATCGTCCGCGATTTCGAATCCTCTTAAAAATCGGTGTGTGGCACCGCGGAATGGAATTGAGGAGAAATTCCAGCGGAAGTGATTTCTGTGGCACCCCTGATAACACTACCCGACACGATTTCGCTGCTTCGAACCAGACCAACTTTTTTGATAGATTTGGGGCTTTAAACAAGCTTAATGATATCTTTGTTTTATGGTAGAACTTTTTATACCCGTACTCAAAGAGTTAAGGGGTATATTGTATTTGTGGTAAAAGTGGATGTGTGTAACGCAGAGAAGCGTTTCCGACCCCATAAAGTATATACATATATTCTTGATCAGCATCAATAGCCGTGTCCGTCTGTTTATCCGTCCTGTTTGTCGCCTAGTTCTCAGAGACTATAAGAGCTAGCGCTACCAAATATTGTTTCGAGGCTCATGTGATATCACACTGCTACAAGTGTGTTTCAAAATTTTGCCACGCCCCCTCTGCCTTCACAAAGGACAAAAATCTGTAGCATCCACAATTTTGAAGATACTATTGCCAAATCTGGTACAGATCCGGTCATTATTATAGCCAGAATGAAGAAATTAATTTTCAGTTGCTTCCCCCTCCTCTGGCGGATGGGTGATGACCGGATCTGTACCAGATTTGGCAATCTGGTAGGTATGGTCATTTTTAAATGACCATGTGATGTCACATGAGTCTCGAAATAAAATTTGGTTGCTCTAGCTCGTATAGCCTCTGAGATCTAGGCGCTCATCAAGACGGACAGACGGACATGTCTCTATCGAATCGGCTATTGATGCTGATCACGAATATATATACTTTATGGGGTCGGAAAATTTTCCTTCTCTACGTTACACACATCCACTTTTACCACAAATACAATATGTCCCTTAACTCTTTGATCACGGGTATAAAAAGAGTCAACCTCTCAAAAAAGCGTTACAACAAATACCAGATTTAAAAAATTCATCAGAAACGAGAACGTCGCTTCTGGACGCGAGTCTACTTTTATACCCGTACTCAGTCAGTATATAAATTTGAGAGAATATTAAAATATTTTACATATTACATTTTTTTGCTACATCTGTTATCTCCATCTACGTTTGCTGTTTTCCCGATTATAATCGCATATAATTATAAATAATTATTTATAGCTAGGGGAACCGCCCTGCGGTTCGCTCGCCTTATTAATATTTGCATTGATACTGAAATGGATGATAAAATACTTTTTCGTGTAATGTTATTAGAATATTTACCGTTCTATCTTTTATTTTCTGTGCCCCTTCTTCTTCTTTCTCTTACTCACACACATACCCTCCTCATCATCTTCTTCATGTAACGCACACCCATCTCCATCCTTCTTCAACCACTCAGACACTCAGAAGAAGAAGAGGCGCAAAAAATAAAATATCGGGCGGCGACCGAAACAAACACTTATTATTTTATATAATATAGAGAAGAGAAACCCTCTGCAAAAGAATACAAATTAGAATCTTAATGTCCATTTACCTTTGTACTGTGAGATTAGGTGATACAATTTAATCCCTTTTTGAGGGTTTTGTATGCATTTAAGTTATTGACTAATTATTCCTATTGCTATTCTAGGTAAAAATTTGGTTCCAGAACCACAGGTATAAATGTAAAAGGCAAGCGAAAGAAAAGGCAATGGCGGAGCAAAATCAACATAATCAGGTAAATTAACATATATTTGATATTACTTACTGGGTGTTATTTTTATAGTGCAAAGGATTTTGTATCCGCTAGTGTAACTTTTGTTTTGTTTTAAATATAGCACTACCTGATAAGGGAAAAATTTAATGCCGATTTAATAAAAATGGGCTGTCTCGGATAGTTACTACAGCTGCAACGAAGAAAGCAAGTTCGTTGAGGTGGAAAGTATTAAACCATGACATTGTTGGCAATTTTGATGGCAAAAATGAAATTAGATTAGTCCACGCGCGATAACTTTACTAAACAAACCGACTTTTTCCGATATTTGTGGACAGCGCTAACCACAGAAAGAACTGTTTCCAATCCCTTAAATGATACCTATGTACCTACACATATATAATTTATTAGGATCAATAGCCGAGTTGATGACCCGTCTGTCAGAGTTAAGGACACACGAAGTCTAAATGTTCATCAGTTTCAAGAATCTCAGCGCCTTAATTCTCTAAAGTAAGTGGGATCGGATGATTTGTACATTTTCCGCCACTGTTATCAAACCATCCATATCGGCGACTGGAAACTATACATACCATCTAAAAATTGTGGGAATGTTTGTGCCATGAAAAATCAGATAGCTTACCACGTCAATAAATTAAAATTAACTGGACTAACCTAGTACTGGTACATTAGCATAATAAAATAGTATAGATATATTGAGCTGCATATTGTGATTAATTGACTAACCTACTTTTTTATTTATTTCTTCTTTTAGTCAGCAAGTTCACCGAGACGTGTTGCGGTTCCAGTCTTAGTTAAGGATGGAAAACCGTGTTCCGGAAGTAACAACACAACTCAGTCACAAACGCATGGTAATAGCTCGACACCCTCGGGCAACAATAGCAGTGCTAGTAATAGCGGAAATGCCAATAGTGGATCAGTAGCAGTATCTTCCAATGTAACGAGTGGCCTCAATCTTATATCAGGAGATGCACCTAATTCACACTCACCTGATACATCTTCATCTCTACTTGCAAGCTACGGAACTGTTGGAGGTTCCAATGTTGCTATGTTACAGCAGCCATGCAATAATACTCTCATGTCAAACAGTTTAGCTATGGCATATAGAAACCAAAATAATTTTATTTCGAATGGGCATCAGCAGCAGTGTGGAGGCTATTTGCCATTGCAAGGTAGAGCATGGTAAATACTTATATATAAGTACGATTCTTTCGGTAGTTTTTTCCATTCGGTTATGCTGTATGTATGTATGATTTAATGAAAAAATGTTTAGACATGAAGTTGAAAGTGTTATATTGGATATCAATTTCATGAAATGAAATATACATATGTTTAAAGTATACCTAACTGTAACAGCAATAGTAAAAATATTTTAATATAATGTCTCCAAAAATCTCAATAACATAATGGCTTAAAATAAGTGTAAATAAATAGGCCAATGTATACAATAAACAAACAAAAATAAGCAATGTATTTTTCTTGTATAATTTGAACGCGGTTCAAAATGAACTATTTTCTGCATTTAATTCTGCATTCATGTGGGTTTCAAAGCTTGTAAAAATTATTTTAGTTGGCAAGCTTAAGACAAAGACGCATAGCGAAAAATATCAGGGTAATAATGCAGTACAAGAGTGTGATATACGAAATTCGTCCAAAAGAATTAAACTCCCAGATCAGAATCAATAAGCGTGTCAATATAGACACTTTCATCTAATTGATTCATTTTAGGAATAAGTTGTGACTCTCTCGGCTGACTCTCTCTCTTTCTCTTTCCCTTTGAGTGCGAAACCCTAACTGATTGGAAAAGGTAAGTTTTCGTATCCGGCACTAAATCGAAAAGAGGGCTACTTTCCCTCTACCGCGCGTCAAACCCAGTAAGCCCTCCCTTCTCTATTTTGCAATTCTAGTACTTTAAGTGGGCGATCTTTCTCCATCGGCTCACGAGATAAAGGACTAGCATATTGTCGGCCTGAGCCAAAGCCGTAAAATATTCGCCATGGGAATGGGAAGTGGGTTTCCATTTC
Organism: Drosophila subsilvestris; assembly: GCA_035043285.1. NCBI lineage: Eukaryota > Metazoa > Arthropoda > Insecta > Diptera > Drosophilidae > Drosophila > Drosophila subsilvestris. The sequence goes on from JAWNNB010000590.1 coordinate 151,515, forward strand.
AGAAATTGAACTATTTTGTTGAAAATGTTATTTTCTGGAAAGCATTTAATAAAAGACGAGAAGGAGGTTGTGAGTCGCTTATTTTATACCCGTCAGTATATAAATATGTAAGCTTATGATATGATGTACATATGGAGAATTTCAAAATATTTTATCTATATACATATATACAAATTGTATAACTCAAGAACGGGCTTACCTATACAAACCAAGTGTTCAGGCTTTGTTTGGACTATTTAGTAGATGATTTATGTGAAGTTTGCACAAAATCGGTTGAGCGGTTCTTCATTTATCACATATTTTGTAACAAATGAAGTCAAAACTGAAACTTTTTTCAGTGTTAGCAGTACCGCCATGTCATTCATGCGGTGCGATAATTATTGCTTTGTTGTGTTTATATTTTTAAACATTTTGTTGAGTGCATTCAAACAAACGGTGAGTCTTGAATTGTAGCAATTTGTTTTTAATTTGATTGCTTCTTTTTATATAAAGAACGAGAAGGAACGTGAGTCGCTTCTAGTCGCGACTCTACTTTTATACCCGTACTCAGTCAGTATATAAATTTATCGGCTTATGATTGAAATTAAAAAAAAAATTTTAATTTTACATTTTACATTTTTTTGCTACATTTGTTAACTACATCTACATCTTAAATGTAGATTATACATCTAGAACAAATATTCTACATCTACCATTTAGATTCTACATCTCCTCCGCTAGAGGATGCTCGCGCATTGCACAGGGCAGAGTGTGTGCGAGCGAGAAAGAGAATGAGTAGCGTCAGCATCGCCAGAGGAGGTGGGGGAAGCAAGTGAAAATTAATTTCTTTATTCTGGCTATAATAATGATCCGATCTGATTCAGATTCGGCAGTCTGATAGATATGGTCATCCTCTACGATACTGCGTTTTTAGTTTTATCGTATCTTTAAAATTGTGAATGCCACAGATTTTCGTCCTTTGCGAAGGCGGAGGGGGCGTGGCACAATTTGGAAAGAAACTTGATTCAGTGTGATATCACATGAGCCCGGAAACAAAATTTGGTTGCTCTAGCTTTTATAGTCTCTGAGAACGAGGCGTCAAAGGAGACGGACGGACGGACAGACAGACATGGCTCTATCGACTCGGCTATTGATGCTGATCAAGAATATATATACTTTATGGGGTCGGAAAATTGTCCTTCTCTGCGTTACACACATCCACTTTTACCACAAATACAGTATACCCCTTAACTCTTTTGAGTACGGGTATAAAAAATGCCACGAGCCAGACGAGCAAATATAGGTCGGCGAACGCGTAGTGTAAATGATGCGGCATCACTAAGACGATAACAGACTGCAGATGAACGCGCACAAGATAATGCATCGCAGCGTGAACGTAATGCACAAAATAGATTTGTTGACCCTGTACCTGTGCTGAATCTTGCACGGCGATCACGAATACGTCGTGCTGTTTTGGCAGAAATTATGAGTGCTGCTTTTAATTACAACAGTCAGATTGATTATGGTATGTACGGATACATTGGAATGATGGAATGATTGGAATGAATAACTTTCCAGGTGAAACGCCCGGCATGAGTTGTGCTAATGGCAAAGTGAGATTGCCAGCATTAGAAACTCCACCCATTGTATTCATTTATTTTTGGGACATCTCAAACGTCGAAGCGGTTTTTGAGTCATATTCAACAATACAATTGACATTTCAAATGACTTCTTTTGGTGCTAATAAAATTGTTAAAGATAATTTTATGCCGACGTTTAAAGTAAATACTTCAAAAGGATTTTCCCATGCTTATATCAATCTGAATCATAAAGTATTCGATGGTTTTAAAATTCTGATCCAACATCTACCTAAAATTACATACATACATTACGTGTTATAGATTCAGGGCCAGATTTCGCATTGCTTGAATCTGAAAATTTTATTGAAGCTACAATCTTAACTGGTAAATTAAAAGGAGAAGTTTGTTTTGATTCTGCGTATCCCTATGATTCCAACTGATTTGCTATTTGATTTCAAACGATTACATTATCCTGTGGGTTTATCATTTTTCGATGTCCATCAATGAGGCCCAAGGGCAAACACTTCACGTTTGTGGTGTGAATTTGGAGGAATCATGTTTTTTACATGGCCAACTTTATGTTGCCTGTTCCAGAGTCAGTACCCACAGCTCACAGTGGTCGGACTTGTATGGAACAAGGCGACAAAAACAGTTATACTTTACATACAGGACAATAATTTTCACCACACGTTATTAAAATACAAGAATACCATTTTGGGAGTGGTTATAAGCCCATACGCCCTTCTTGGGGCCCTTCTTTATGTATTTTATAAAAAAAGCGAATAAATGATGCCTTAAAATAGTACAGGAGACAAACTTATTAACTTAAAATCAATTAAATTTATAAATATGTAAACAATAAATTATTAATATGGCTGCAAACAAAAATACAAATGTATATTTGTTCAAATAAATCAAAGACAGACTCTTATTACAAAGTTTTCTTTTTACATGGTTATTTTCTTAATGCACTTATAAGAGGTTCTGAAGTTTAAATGAAAAAAAAACGTAACGTTAATTATAAAGAAAATATATAAATTTGATATTTAAAACATAAACATAAATGAGCAAGTTTCACTCCGATCAACATATTTTTACGAAAAGGCGGCAAAAGGCAGATAATTATACCCGTACTCAAAAAGAGTTAAGGGGTATACTGTATTTGTGGTAAAAGTGGATGTGTGTAACGCAGAGAAGGAAAATTTTCCGACCCAATAAAGTATATATATTCTTGATCAGTATCAATAGCCGAGTCGATAGAGCCATGTCTGTCTGTCCGTCCGTCTGTCCGTCTTGTTTGACGCCTCGTTCTCAGAGACTATAAAAGCTAGAGTAACCAAATTTTGTTTCCAGACTCATGGTATATCACACTGAATCAAGTTTCTTTCCAAATTGTGCCACGCCCCCTCCGCCTTCACAAAGGACGAAAATCTGTGGCAGCCACAATTTTGAAGATACGATAAAACTAAAAACCATATCTACCAGATTGCCAAATCTGGTACAGATCGGATCATTATTATGGCCAAAATGAAGAAATTAATTTTCAGTTGCTTCCCCCACCTCCTCTGGCGATGCTGACGCTATTCATTCTCTTTCTCGCTCGCACACACTCTGCCCTCTGCAATCCGCGAGCATCCCTAGCGGAGGAGATGTAGAATCTAAATGGTAGATGTAGAATATCTGTTCTACATGTATAATCTACATTTTAGATGTAGATGTAGTTAACATATGTAGCAAAAAATGTAAAATGTAAAATTAAAAATTTTTTTTTTAATTTTAATCATAAGCTCACAAAAATTTATATACTGACTGAGTACGGGTATAAAAGTAGAGTCGCGACTAGAAGCGACTCACGTTCCTTCTCGTTTTAGTCTTTTTTTGATCTTAAGATATGCATCTGTGTTCAACACAAAGATGAACCTGGGGATCGGTGGGGAACAGAACTAAAATCTTAACAGAAGTTAGAAATGGAAATCGAAAAAGCACTGACAAGAGACAATTTGGTTATTTTAGATTTGTGGACGACAGAAAACAATCTACAATTATTTGGTTGGTTTTAATTAAGGTTTATACCTGTAAAAACGATATCCATATTACTTCAAAGTTATTGGAGTTTTTTTTTTAATTTTTTTTTGTTGACAGAGTGGGTTTACTTTCTGCAAAATCAAAACGCACTGAATTTCCGAGCACGTGTCTTAACTTGAAAGGGTTTTTTTTGCAAAGAGCGAATGTTCGCTCTGAAACGAGAAGGAACGTGAGTCGCTTCTAGTCGCGACTCTACTTATATACCCGTACTCAGTCAGTATATAAATTTGTGAGAATTTTAAAATATTTTACATTTTACATATTTTTGTATGTAGATGTCATCTAAAATGTAGATGTAATACATCTAGAACAAATATTCTACATATACCATTTAGCTTAGACTAGATACCATTCGATTTTACATCTCCTCCGCAAGAGGGCGCTCGCGCATTGTACAGGGAAGAGTGTGTGCGAGCGAGAAAGAGAATAAGTAGCGTCAGCATCGCAAGAGGAGGTGGGGGAAACAACTGAATATAAATTTCTTCATTCTGACTATAATAATGATTCAATCTGTACCAATCTGGTAATCTGGTAGATATGGTCTTTCTCTACGATACTGCGTTTTTAGTTTTATCGTATCTTCAAAATTGTGGATGCCACAGATGTTCGTTTTTTGTGAAAGCAGATGACAGACAGACATGGCTCTATCGATTCGGGTATTGATACTGATCAAGAATATACATATATACTTTATAGGGTCGGAAAATTTTCCTTCTCTGCGTTACGCACATCCACTTTTACCACAAATACAATATACCCCTTAACTCTTTTTGAGTACGTGTATAAAAAAAAGTGGATTCAAAAAGCCAATTTATCTATGAGATGATAAAATATATTTAAATTGTAAAATTTCGATTTCGGTTTTTTTATTTTTGTCGTATGGGAGATCCCACTGTGCAGCCGTTTGTTTATTTATGCTAAAAATGGAAAAAACAAATAATATTTATCAAAATTTTTTGGATTAAATTTTTAAAGAGCTAGCAATTGATAAATTATTATTTCACTTTTACGTAGCGAAGCACGTACCGAGCCGCTAGTATTTTATATATTTTTTCTACATCTGTAATTTGAATCTACAATGTATATTCTACATCTTCAATGTATATTATACATCTGGATCATAATAGATATAATAAAGAAATTCATTTTTAGTTTCTAACCCTATCCCCTCCAGCACTAAATGAGTAGCGACTGATTCTCTTTCTCTCTCGCCCACACTTTGCCACGGGTAGTGTCAGAGCGCACTCTGGTTGAGGACATTTTATAATCTACATTGCAGATGTTGATGACAGATTTAGCAAAAAATGTAAACTGATAAAATATGTATAAATTGACTGAGTAAGGGTATAAAAGTAATGTCGAGGACTCTGAAGTGACTCACAACGTTCCTTCTCGTTTCCTTTAGTATCAGATTTGACATACTAAGGTGCGCTCAAAGGACATTACATAGAGTCAAAGAAAAACTGAAAGTGATATGTCCCTAACATAAAGCTCCTCAAAATGTGCATAAAAGCATCTGTAAATAAATAGGGAATTTCAAATGTTCTCCTTCGAAGCAGGGACTGCTTCTTCAGAGTCTCGCTTTCGTATCAAACGGAGCCGCAGTAACCATTAATTAATATGGGTTGATATTACAATCCACGCAAAGATTTGCCATGTTTACTAGTATGAGTATATCAGTGACGGGCAGGAGAAGCTCCAACGCATTTGCTTACAGCAGTAAGTGCATACCATGTGCATGGATAACATAGAGGCATAATGATTGGCTTGACTTAAAAAATTAGTTTCCACTCATCACAGCTAAGCTTTTCTCCTTAAACATCTCGATCTGGCCTTTCTTATTTATTTGACGAATTAACGAGGAAAATAACAAAGAATGCCAGTTGGCATACCAAGCAAGCCCGAGAGTTGTAATAATGTCGCCGCCACTTCAATATTTTGGGAATATCTCTTCTTCGCTGTCAGGAATGTGTCATATGTCCCTTCGTTCCAGAATTTTTTAGCAATATCAAATTTCCTTTACCAAGCAAATTTGTCGTGTAGCGCCTTATCTAGACAACTTTCTTTGTTGACTTATCAATATAACATAGAAGTCACTCAAGAGTACATTCGACCCGATAGGAAATTATATCTACATCCATTTGTTCTGTTGCTCGAACAGAAGGGCTTTCTTCCGTCAGTGACTTAATCAGGCTTAAGAACTTGGTTGATTTGCGAGATAGGTTCGAGCCATACATATTATATAGTGCAAGTAACTGTGTGTGGGAGTTAGAGTAAGATGAATAAAAAGAAGAAGACGCACAAAAAATAAACTATCGGTCGAAATGTCACGGCTGTACTATTAACTAACAACATTACACGGATGACAGTACTATATCAATGACATCAATGGTAAGTATACATTTTTTGTAGTCTAAGGAAATTCGCATTTTATCATCCACTTCAGTATCTATGAAAAATTATGATGTGTTAATAAGGGCGTGAAGGGTTGTGTGAGGGAGCGAAGCTAGTGGGAGCCTGCCGCCAAGTTGCATATATGTATGTATTTACTGAGGAGGTTCAAAATTGCAGGAATGGAGTAAACAGAACGAGAAGGTCGTGAGTCGCTTCTTGTCCCGACTCTACTTTTCTAGCCGTAGTCAGTCAGTAGATAGTCAGTCAATAGAATTATTAAATATTTTACATTTTACATGTTTTTTCTACATCTGTTAAGTCCATCTACATCTAAAATGTAGATTATACATCTGGAACAAATATTCTACATCTACCATTTATATAATGGTATATAATAATGATCCAATCTGTACCCGATTTGGCAATCTGGTAGATATGGTCATTCTTTACGATACTGCGTTTTTAGTTCTATCGTATCTTTAAAATTGTGGATGCCACAGATTTTCGTCCTTTGTGAGGGCGGAAGGGAGCGGGGCGAAATTTCGAAATACACTTGTAGCAGTGTGATATCACATGAGTCTCGAAACAAAATTTGGTTGCTCTAAATCTTATAGTCTCTGAGATCTAGGCGCTCATCAAGACAGACAGACAAACAGACGGACGGACAGACAGACATGGCTCTATCGACTCGGCTATTGATGCTGATCACGAATATATATACTTTATGGGGTCGGAAACTTTTCCTTTTCTGTGTTACACACATCCACAAATAAAATATATCCCTTAAAGCATAGTACTCAGATCCGAAAAACAGCTCGGGAACAGAATCAGGGTTGATATTCGTATGAAACCGTATGAAATTTGTTCGGTTGAAAACTGTTTTCTAGGCTCTGTACGGAAGGCAGTACCACCAACCATACAGTATAAAGATGTGCCAGTTCATACAACGAAAGTGTTACAGAAAAATTTTCAGCTCCAGGTCCTATGCTCTCAGGACCTATGCTCTCAGGTCCTATGCTCTCAGTAGGACCTGAGAGAGAGCACGGCCGTGGTGCAACAATAAATCTTTGCCAGTCGTTTGTCAAGCGTCGTCGAAAGAGGTTGTGTAGCGCACGACTTTTTTCTGTCTTTTCTGTCTTCTTCTTTCTCACAAATCAAATACTTTCTATTACTATTAATCTTTTTTTAATTGTTTTTAATTTTCTTAAACATTTTTGTGAACTATGAATTAAATTTTAGTATTTATTTTTCATTATTTCGATTTATTTATTTATTAGCGAAAAAATGTTCTCGCCTGTCAGCGGAGAAGTAAAACACTTGCTATCTCTTTCTAGCGCGTGTTTGTCTCTGAGTGCCGAGATATTAGGGTTGAAAATATTTATGGTCCATTTTGCAGCTATTTTCCGCTCCAGGTCCTAAGGTCTTTGACTCGGGGACCGGGACCTGGGCAATTCGGCATGTATGTGTGTGTGTACACAGACACGACAAAATTTTGCCAATGCTTACGTTTCGAAACCGCGGCTTAGATTTTTTAGTTTCCACACATACTGTGCTTGTGTGGGTTCTACAATTTTTTGGCCGTTTGAACTGAAATTAGTTTTTTTCAGTTTTTCAAGTTTTGATGGTTGTTTTGTAGCCAGCGACCGAGCTGACCTTCCGCAACATATAAATGTGAGAAATAAACAGAGTGGGTGGGGTTGGGCGTGGGAAATAAATAAAATATAAAAATAAAAGCTGGTATTTGTTTTATTTACTTGAAATTGCACATTTATTTATATATATGTATGTACACATCCCTATTTTAGACATGTTTTTTTCTCAAAGAAATAGTTTACACCAGGGCTCGGCACACACACACTCTGACATGTTTTTTAGTGCGCTTGTGTGAGTAAAAAACCCCGAAGAGGCCTGCGGCAGAAACCGGTTTGTTGCTTTATAGCCTGTTTACACCGAGGCGCATCATTGGATTTTTCCGTTAAATGGAACATGCGACAATGATGCCCATAAGAGCCCTGTGGATAGAAGAAGACAATCATGCGGCCGCATCTTTAATCATGCGGCGCATCATTGGCTAGTGTTGCCGTATTCTGTCTAGTATTTTTACAAAATACTGAAATTATTCAGGGTATCGACGGGGTATCGACAGAAAACAGCTGTGAATTAGTAAATTATATTTAAAAATTAAATATGAGCACTGAAAAACAAAAGAAAAAGAAGTGGACAGAGGGGGCGGAAAATTTGTTAATAGACTTGTGGGCGGAAAATATTGAGGATTTGCGTGGGTTGCGCAAGAACACCCACATTTACGAGGAGATGGGAGAGGAATTTAAACAGCAATTCTATGAATTCTCTCCAATAGAAATTAAAGCAAAGTTGGAGAATCTTTGGGATCTTTTGGGATGCACTGATTCAAACTTAAAAGTGCCACCTTAAAATTTAACTCGGCAGCACGCAATTTTTGTTCGGTGAAGCTAACGATAGCTTCACTTGCTGTGAAGTCCTCCTGAACAAGCTCAATAAACAATTGGGTGCTCGTAGTGAAACTCCCAAATACACCATTTTCCACATTTAATAATAAATCGCTCATTATTACGGGAATTTCAATAAAAATGCTTTTGCTCTCTTCTTCTTGCTCGCCGAGTTTGTTTACATTTGTAGGTCGAACAGCTGACAAATGCTGCGAAAAATGATGCGGCTTTGGTGTAAACGCCTCGCATCATTTTTCCGCACCTTCGACAATGATGCGGCAGTGTAAAAAGGCTATTACGCTTCATGTTTTTACCATAACTAGCCTAATTATTTACAAAATATGCTATGACGCACAGTGGGGCCTCAGCCGCAAAGAGGTGGCAAAAGTCAATGGATAGGATAAATCCAATACTAGAATTCGATAGAGTATTTTCCAAAGCTTTCAAAAATAAAATTAAACGAGAAGGAACGTGAGTCGCTTCTAGTCGCGACTCTACTTTCATACCCGTACTCAGTCAGTATATAAATTTGTGAGCTTATAATTGAAATCAAAAAAAAAATTTAATATTTTAAATTTTACATTTTTTTTGCTACATTTGTTAACTACATCTACATGTAAAATGTAGATAATACATCTGAATAAATATTCTACATCTACCATTTAGATTCTACATCTTCTCCGCTAGGGGTTGCTCGCGCATTGCACAGGGCAGAGTGTGTGCGAGCGAGACAGAGAATGAATATCGTCAGCAACGCCAGAGGAGGTGGGGGAAGCAACTGAAAATTAATTTCTTCATTCTGGCCATAATAATGATCCTATCTGTACGGGATTTAGCAATCTGGTAGATATGGTCATTCTTTACGATACTGCGTTTTTAGTTTTTCGTATCTTCAAAATTGTGGATGCCACAGATTTTCGTCCTTTGTGAAGGCGGAAGGGGGCGGGGCGAAATTTTGAAATACACTTGTAACAGTGTGATATCACATGAGTCTGAAAAAAAATTTCGTTGCTCTAGCTTCTATAGTCTCTGAGAACGAGGTGCTCATCAGGACGGACAGACGGCCAGACGGACAGACAGACATGGCTCTATCGACTCGGCTATTGATACTGATCAAGAATATATATACTTTATGGGGTCGGAAAATTTTCCTTCTCTGCGTTACACACATCCACTTTTACCACAAATACAGTATACCCCTTAACTCTTTTTGAGTACGGGTATAAAAACAACCGGACTTTTAGTTTAGGAGATATGAGCAATCAAAGTTGAAAATTATTTCCGTGTGCAACAATTTATTCAACTTTTATTGACATACTGCATCTTTCAGGTAAAATAAAAATTAAACTGTGTGAGGTATCATTTTACTTTTGGTATCATTTACTAGGTGTATTCATTTTTATCAATATTCAATGAAAAACTGCTTCGTTGCACAGACAGTTCTAGAGAAAAATGTACTTTCCAAACCATCTAAATTTTTGTTTGTTTTTCAACTTTGACTTGAATTTAAAAAAGTACATTTTTGCTTTTCCGAAATATTTTTGTACGTGCTCTTTGCATATATCTTTACCTAAATCAAAGGTCCATACGTGCAGTCTTGGGTTTTTTGGCTTCTACATCGATAACAGTGACGCTACCTCGCACGAAAAACGGCAAAAAATGGGCTGTCGCAGCTCAAATTCCCATACAAAATCCAAATTTTGACGTTTTTCGTGTGAGGTAGTGTCACTGTTATCGATGTAGAAGCGAAAAAACCCAAGACTGATTTAGGTAAAGATATATGCAAAACCCAAAACTGATTTAGGTAAAGATATATGCAAAGAGCCCGTATACAAAATATTTCGGGAATACAAAAATGTACTTTTTTTAAATTCGGGTCAAAGTTGAAAAACAAAAAAAAATCAGGTACTAATGTAATAATGAAACGTATATAGGTACTCTCAATAATTCAACCATTTTTAAGTTTTCGCTATCTAAATTATGTTGTTAGCTATTAATCCATTTTTAAGTTCGACCTACCTTTTTCAAAAGTTTTTTTAGCATTGTATATGCAGGTTGGCCGTTATATTTGACCTGAATTTGACCAAGTTTTTTAACCTGCTTTTTATTTTGCCAAATGCATATGTATATATATTGCAGTCCTTTTTTGGATGATTCCTTAATTTAAGAGGAAAATTTGGAATATGGCATTTCCCCATTGCATTCAAGAATAAGATGTATGGAGTTTATTTTAAAATTTTAGCATGCCAGCCAAAGAGAAACATAAAAACAGGAAAAATATGATTCAAGACGAATTCTTTCCGAAACTTGGACTGAGGGTCGACTGCCCCAAATATGGATACGGGAACACAAACGATGGAAACTCATCCCGGAAATTCTTTAACGAACACGAATAACTGGAGTGGACTTCTTATTTACAAAATAAAGACAACAGCTAGTGAAAAATCTCGCTAGCTCAACATGCCTCGAAGACTGCAGAGTTGTTATTTGAAAAGTATCCAGAAAAGAAGCTTACTCCAACGCTTCATAAAATTTTGGCACACGGTCAAATTTTATTTGACCTGAATTTGACCAAGTTTTTTAACCTGCTTTTTATTTTGCCAAATGCATATGTATATATATTGCAGTCCTTTTTTGGATGATTCCTTAATTTAAGAGGAAAATTTGGAATATGGCATTTCCCCATTGCATTCAAGAATAAGATGTATGGAGTTTATTTTAAAATTTTAGCATGCCAGCCAAAGAGAAACATAAAAACAGGAAAAATATGATTCAAGACGAATTCTTTCCGAAACTTGGACTGAGGGTCGACTGCCCCAAATATGGATACGGGAACACAAACGATGGAAACTCATGCCGGAAATTCTTTAACGAACACGAATAACTGGAGTGGACTTCTTATTTACAAAATAAAGACAACAGCTAGTGAAAAATCTCGCTAGCTCAACATGCCTCGAAGACTGCAGAGTTGTTATTTGAAAAGTATCCAGAAAAGAAGCTTACTCCAACGCTTCATAAAATTTTGGCACACGGTCAAATTTTAATAGAACATCAGAGCTTTCCAATTGGAGAGATGTCAGAGGAGGCCCAGGAAACGAGAAACAAGGATTACAAGAAATTCAGGTACATGAATACTTGTAAGATATCACGAACAAGGCAAAACCAGGATCTTTTTAACATGTTGGCAGCCTCTTCAGATCCATTTATTTCATCTATTAGATATGTGAAATCCAAAAAAGAATTAGAAAGTATTTATTCTTCAGAAATGTTAAGAATTTTGGATATTCCTAACGATACATCGGAAATAGATGCATGTTTTATAGTAACCCAAAAATAAGAACAATTAAAAACAAATTTTTTTTCCTTTTTTGTTCAAGTTAAAAATTTAATGTAAAATTACTTTTTATAGTGTAATAGGCCATTACAAATTCTTTATCGATCCGAAAAACTTGGAATTTATCATTTTGCATATGCACTGGTAACAAAGTTCAACTTTGGCTATTTATTGTAAATCTTCTAGATATTGTAGCACCAAAGACAATATAACTATAAGATAAGTAACGCTCATACATTTTCGTAGCCATATAAGCAATTTTTCAGCAAGCGACGAAAATCGCGCCATCTCTCTCGCACAACATTTGAGAGCGTACGAGTCTAAAAACAGAATCCGCTTGCATGTGTGAGTACACACAAAACCAAAGAGTGCGTTTGTGTGCGTACTTGTGCGAAGCAGATGATTTTCAAGCAAAAACATTTTTATGAGTTGAGAAACGAATACGCATTTTTTTCACACGTGCACGCTGAATACCCTAATGACCCTAATCATGTATTAAATAGGTATTATGTATTTTTATACCCGTACTCAAAAAGAGTTAAGGGGTATACTGTATTTGTGGTAAAAGTCGATGTGTGTAACACAGAGAAGGAAAATTTTCCGACCCCATAAAGTATATATATTCTTGATCAGCATCAATAGCCGAGTCTCTGTCTGTCGCTGTCTGTCCCTGTCCGTCTGTCCGTCTTGATGAGCGCCTCGTTCTCAGAGACTATAGAAGCTAGAGCAACGAAATTTTTTTCCAGACTCATGTGATATCACACTGTTACAAGTGTATTTCAAAATTTCGCCCCGCCCCTTCCGCCTTCACAAAGGACGAAAATCTGTGGCATCCACAATTTTGAAGATACGAAAAAACTAAAAACGCAGTATCGTAGAGAATGACCATATCTATCAGATTGCCGAATCTGAACCAGATCGGATCATTATTATAGCCAGAATAAAGAAATTAATTTTCAGTTGCTTCCCCCACCTCCTCTGGCGCTGCTTACGCTATTCATTCTCTGTCTCGCTCGCACACACTCTGCCCTGTGCAATGCGCGAGCAACCCCTAGCGGAGGAGATGTAGAATCTAAATGGTAGATGTAGAATATTTGTTCTAGATGTATTATCTACATTTTACATGTAGATGTAGTTAACAAATGTAGCAAAAAAATTTAAAATGTAAAATTTAAAATTTTTTTTAAATTTCAATCATAAGCTCATAAATTTATATACTGACTGAGTACGGGTATAAAAGTAGAGTCGCGACTAGAAGCGACTCACGTTCCTTCTCGTTATGTATGCATATCCGTTCATTATTATCGAATATACTATATTAAAATAAATTATCATATAAAGGCTATACAAAATAGGAGTTTTCTAATATTCGGGTGGTAAGCGTCTTGCAAAATTAACTTAGCATTTATAAAGTGAAGGGTATATTTATTCAGCGCTGTAAAATATGCACTATGGGAAATTTGACCACTTTTTCTGGTCAAATTCTGTGAATAAGCTACCTGAAATAATAATTTTTTCTTGTTGTTCATTGATTTTAAGGCGTGCTACGCCCTCTTGGATAAAATAAAAATTTCCCAACGTGCGCCCAACATTTTTGTGTGTTTGCATGTTGAGCAAAAAAATTAATATATGTTTTTTTATTAAAAAAAGGCGTTGCCACGCCCATTTTTTCAAAATACCTTCTTCATGCTGTTATTAACTCATATCAAAAAACTAAACAAAAAAATATTGTTTCGTTTGGTAGTTATTAATTATTACCACAAAAAGTGGTCAAATTTCCCATAGTGGTATGTATGCAGGCAGATCTAGAGTGCTTGAGAATATGTGTGCACTAGAGCCCTGCACGAATCCACATGATTCAAAAATCACAGTATACTCATGCCCCTTCAATGCGTTCGATCATTACGAATCACCCTTCAGTCCGATTCGAATCACCCGAATCACTAAAAACCGGATCAGAGTACTGCGAATCAATATCAGCAAGATTCGTCGCATGATTCAAAAACTGATTCAAAACATACTACGAAGAAACTTCCTTTGTATGCGTGCACATGTACAGTATTACGAAAAAAGCGGACGCACAGAACCAAATACTTGTGCATTTTTTGACTGTATTTGTAACCGAAATTGTTGTTTTCTTACTCAAAGGAACAGGCGCTGCCACGTCGCTGCCGGCACACGTACCGAAAGGCAGCGACCCTTCGTGTGGTGTGGCTTCGGCAATGCGACTTCGGCTCTTGCGGTCGCAGTGTAAAAGCAACAAACCGGTTTCTTCCGCAGGCCTCACTAAAAAAACATGTCAGAGTGTGTGTGCGAGCCCTGCTCAAAGGCAAGATCTTATACGTAAGTATGCGTAGCACGCACTGTTGACGTACACACACAGGCACAGAAAGGCACACACACAACTACAGATTTCCACCCCGAAAGCAAGGCAAAAAAACCGACAAATTTGTGTATTGCTTTCTCGTTCTCTCTACCTGAAAATCAAATGGAGAGTAAAAGAGAGAAAAACTGAACTGCTCGGATCTCACAGTACAAAATTATGAATCGTGATCCGTTCGGTTCATTTTGGGCAAATGATTCGAATCACTGAGAAAGCCGAATCGCTGATTCAATTTGATCGGACGAAGTGAATCCCGAATCACTGCGAATCGATTCATTTGCCCGTTCATGCAGGGCTCTAGTGTGCACATATACAGTCTTGGTTGAGAGAACGCTCTGGAGCCAGTTGCTCTCGTATGCTGTATACATATGAGAGAGCGGCTGGCTCTAGAGCGCTGGCTCTAGAGCGCTCTCTCAACTAAATTTCAAGAGAGCCTGGAGCCAGCTCTAGAGCCAGCATGAAAAATTCGCTTGCAAAAATTTTATATGGCGTTACATATCTTATACTTTTATTGTCTTTGGTAGCACCATGTACTTTTGCAGACTAAATTCTGAAAGTTTTTTCTTTTAAGCGCAATTTATTTCATGAAGATATCTTGATTCGTTCGAAAGTATTAATTTAGCAAGCTGAAATGGCCAAAGGCCCCACTGTGTGACGTGACGGCTCCTGTCGTTGTTTTTTTTGCTATTTTGGCAACAGATAGGCCAGAATCCTTGTAAGCTTGGATTTTTCCTTTCTCCGACTCAGATAGTGAAGTGCAACGCCCCATTTTAATTTTTTAAATTTAATACACACTTCAAATAAAGCAAAATGTTTAAGTAAAACAAAATTTATGTGCACGTGCCAACGATACCGACCAAATAAAATGCATGTTCTATTCAAGTAGCGCAAAAATACTATTGAATTTTTGCGAATGCTCACATGAAGTGCAAACAACTTTATAACGGTTCTATTCCAAAACATGGAATGTACCAGAAAGAGCGAAGAATGCTTGCACAAAGATAATATGCAAAAATACCGTAATTTTACCATTTCGTTTTCGAGTGGCGACCAGTGTACATATCCCTATTTTATACTTGTTTTGGTTTTTACGATCCATATATTTACATTTATAGATGTTTTTATGTATATATGGACCAAATGGACCGAACGGATCATGATTCATAATTTTTACTGTCAGATCCGAACAGTTCAGTTTTTTCTCTCTTTTACTCTCCACTTGATTTTCAGGTAGAGAGAACGAGAAAGCAATACACAAATTTTTCGGTTTTTTTGCCTTGCTTTCGGGGCGGAAATCTGTAGTTGTGTGAGTACCTTTATGTGCCTGTGTGTGTACGTACACACCCTGCAGTTCCAAAAGTCACTTTTCACTGGTGATTCATTCGGTGAATCACTTATGCCATGTCCGTTGCCTGCAGTGATTCACTGGTGAAACTCCAGATGAAATTTGTATGGACGTGTCCGCATTTTTCACTCATGAAAATTCAAATGAAATTGTCACTGAGTTTTCCAGTGACTTCGCCGGTGGCTTATACGTATAAGCGATGAGTGATTTCACTCGGGACAGCCACCAGTGAATTCACTCGGGACAGCCACCAGTGATTTCACTCGCGACACGCCACCAGTGATTTCACTCAAGGACAGCCACCAGTGAATTCACTCGTGACATGCCGCCAGGGATTTCACTCGGGACACTTCCAAATATGTCCCATATGAAATCACTGGTGACTCGGAAACGAAATTTCACGGATAATTTCGTATAAGAAACCCACCCAAAAATTTCTTTAAACACTTCATTCAAATAAAAGTAAATATATTTATTTAACGGAGTTTTCTAGATTGTTTGTTGCTTTAATTATTTTAAATTATTTGTAGGGCCTTCCTTAACCGACTCGATCGGGTTAATAAGCACCAATGCTCCTGAAATGATATAAAAAAACAAATGTTTAGCCACGGAATGTAATATTTATTGAACTAACTTCTGAGTTATGTTGTGATTTGTATAAAGCAATACACATATGAAATTGGATTTTACCTTTGAGAACCGAATATAGTCCGGCGCGGCATTTTAAACATTTTTCCGCAAGTCCCGTCCAGGTTATACTCCTGGACTACTTTTTCGTCCAGCACACTTTTGGGGCAATGAGTCCTTCCCAGGCAACTTCAGAAATGTTTTGATCTGTAAATGATTAAGTCAAATTGCACATATATATTTTTTAAATTAAAAATGCTGTATTTTCAGTTACATGGGTTTTCTCGAGCAAAAACAAACACGCGCAGCGACGCACTCGGTTAACGAGACCACGCGGCTAGAATTTTCTAGAATCTACATTCCAGGCATATTTTTTCTTGCGAAACCCATGTAACAATTTAATTTAACTAACAACGAGCACTGTAATCACTTTAATCCACTTACCTGACTTTAAAAACACTGAAAAACCACTTTTGAAAGGAATAAACATGTAAATAGACGCGCAACTACAAAAAATCAAAGGCGCCCGCAACAAAATATTTCACCAACTAATCGGTTTTTCTCTTTTCATAACTTTGAGGAGACGAAATGAGCGAGAGTAGAAGAGTTAGGGTCGAATGTAGGTAGAGAAAACTAAAAATATGAGAGAGAGGGAAATATATGGATATCTGCTTCTCTTTCTTCCGCGTCCGTTTCGATCTGCAGCAGTGGAAGCCGGACAGAATTTCATGCTGACGTCGACGTCGCTGCCTTTGTCGACGTCGAGCCTGAACAAATTTTCCTATGACAATTTCATGCGGTGACAGCCAGAACTGCAGGGCATATACATACTGTACATGTGCACGCATACAAAGGAAGATTCTTCGTAGTATGTTTTGAATCAGTTTTTGAATCATGCGACGAATCTTGCTGATATTGATTCGCAGTGCTCTGATCCGGGTTTTTAGTGATTCGGGTGATTCGAATCTGACTGAAGGGATGATTCGTAATGATCAAACGCATTGAAGGGGCATGAGTATACTGTAATTTTTTGAATCATGTAGATTCGTGCAGGGCTCTAGTATATATATACGTATTCAGGAAATTGGTATATACATATGTATATTGGTAAGCAAGTGATTTTAACTAAAATAATTTTATATACCTACGTATAAATATATATATGATCTATGGATATATCCTACAAACATATGTATAGGGTTACATTACATGTGTATAGAATTGGCTTATATATTTACATATTCTATATTAAATATACCTTAATTATGTACATACATATGTATGCCATATGTACATAGTCTGCACAGGGTCCCAAAGATCATCCAATCCCTTCGGTGCGGACTCATACTTTTCCAATCGTTTTTTAGGCTAGGCCCATAGGTTTTTAATGGGATTTAGGTCTGGGCTTTGGGCAGGCCACTGCATTAAAATAAACTCTCTTTATAGAGCCATTTTACGATTTTAGCCGAGTTCTTCGAGTTCCCGTCTTGCTGTAAAGCAGCGGTCGGCACACACACACGCAAAGGTTTGCAGTGCGCTGGTGTGCGTATACAGCAGACAAAACGGAACATTCAGGCAGGCTCTGGTTTTCACATTCACTTTGCGTTTTACTTTTCAGCAAAAAGTATGACTTTTTATTTCGACGCGCTATGGAATCAACTTATGTGAATTCGTTTACACTTTGTACTGTTAAGCGCGAAATTTACTGCTGTTATACCGACGCGTTAGTGCTAGCTCATACAAAAAGGCCTCTGTTATGTTTAACAGAGACTTATCGACAGCCAAATCGGGCTGCCACAGCAATTCACTTTTTTGTTTTTGCCCTGACCAATTTTGAAGATCCAATTTTGAGGTTGGTTTAAACAAAAATTATTGATAAAAAGGGCACAAGCTCAATTTACCAGATAATAGTGTAAAATTCATGTCAATGCATCAATAAGTCATCTATTTTTTCCTTTTGCAATTCAGATTTGTTTAGTTGTATAAAAAGACGTTTACTTTTCATTTCGGCGAGGAATTCGTTGCCGTGTTCAAAACGTTAAAGTCATTTCACGTGTGCCAGAGCGCCTAACTTTTCGTTTTAAAAAGTAAATCACATTTTTTGGTGAAAGTGAAAACCGGAGCCTGCCTGATTGTATTGGTGTTAAACACTGTGAAACGCGTGTACGTGAGCGGCAGCGCAGCAGCAACGCCTTTTCCTAAGCCCAAAAGATAGGGCCGTGCCGAGCCCTGCTGTTAAGTGATCTTCAAAATGGCGCAAGCAACTTTCAATCTAAAATGCTTTCAAGCTTTATCTGCCGCTGTCGGATTGATTCTGTGCAGAGTTCCTTACTCACTTTTTATTTTGTAGTACAAATGTCAGGAGTTAAGCAACGTTCTCACAGCTGAAGAGGACTCGGACATAATTGGACTGGAGCTTCATGAAGAGTTGAAACGTTTCTAAACTACACTATGTCGCAAGAAAACTCGTTGGCGCTCTTATCTTTTGAAAACTATATACAAATTTAAATACAATTTTAAAAATTCCAAAAATGTTGAATGAGTTTGCTTATCCCAGAAGAAAACAAGCCCACCTCCTCGTTGATGCACGTCCAAAGTCGCGCATCTACTTTTATTCCCGATACTCAATCAGCCAGATTTAAGAATAATTTATCTGTTTCTTGTTTTTAATTCCGCTACACCTCTCTCCCTCTTCTCATATTAATACGCCGTTCTAGCCCGCTGTAGCCAGAGGGCGCTGCACGAGGCAGAGAGAGCGAGAGAGAATGCAGCACTTCAGCGCTGGATGGGGGTAGCCATTTCTAATTTCTTCATTCTGGCTATAATAATGATCTGTTCTGAACCAGATTGGAGATCTGGTACGAACTACAAACTGCGTTTTCGGTTTTCCCGTATCTTCAAACTTATATAAGATACAAATAATTACACAAACTTATGGAATAACATTTTTTAACATGAAACTTGTTGGCGTTGTCGGTCATTTTGTTTAAGTGTACAATTATGAGTAAATTCTATGATTCCAATTGTCTATGTTGATTTCGTTAATTTCTTACATCTTGTGACGGCTTACATCTTCATTGATTCGTTCGCTTGTTCTGTCTGTTATACTAGTTTGCAAATTTTGTTTGACGGTGAAACTGGCCACCCTTTCGTCTTGCTGGAATTGCACAGTGCACTGCAGTGGTCGGAAAACCTTTTTGGTTAAGCTAGAAAGTTGAAACTTGTCATATTTTAAGTGACTTTCGAATTAATTTTCTGACCGATGCGAACACGCATTCTCCGCCTCCAACATTAAAAATGTTCACTAGACTAAAGTTTTTATTATTTTAAGGAATAAATAGTTATAAATTTTTTTAACTTAACACATAAAATTTATTATTATTATTTTATTAATTTAACTTAACACAAAAATTTATCCGCAGGATAATTTTATGGCAAGAATTTTCATTGTTGATAAAAAAACATTGTAATTATTTTAATGTTTTTTTTTTCAGAGGTAGTGCCTTTTTTCACATAATTTAAATATCTTACATATGGTTGTAATAAACTTTGTCATTCTGAAAAGCTTATAAATACAGCTATAAATTGAGCCGGAATTTTTGTAGCTTTGGCTTACCATCTAGGAAATATTATGAATGATAATGACCATGATCGAACATCGACCTTATCTGAATACATGAAAATAATTCGAAATTGAGCAAATATGCGCATAAGTTGTTAACTTTATTTTAATAAACATACAAAAACACACACTACAACATAAACAATATGACCCACCACGCGCAACCTTACTACTTCTACTTCAACAAAGATAACTATTTTGAGGTTAGATTATAAATAAAACATCTGCCAACAAAGCATTAAAATCAGAACGAAACAAAACAACATTTAACTAAATCATTCTAAACTACATTCTTAATACCTTGATGTAAATTATCCATATTACATAATGTTCTTTGGTTGCTTTAATGGAGATGGTGGACCTTCAAACGTACACAATATTTACAGACAGAAACAGCCGACTTTAAAGGGCTACCAAAAAGCCAGGGATGGCCACCATTTTTTTTTTTTATATATATTTACAGGGAGTAGTAATAAAACGAGAAGGAACGTGAGTCGCATCTAGTCGCGACTCTACTTTTATACCCGTACTCAGTCAGTATATAAATTTGTGAGCTTATGATTGAAATTTAAATAGAAATTTTAAAATTTTACATTTTAAATTTTTTTGCTACATCTGCTAACTATATCTACAATCTACATTATTACAATCCGATCTGACTTAGATTCGGCAATCTGGTAGATATGGTCATTCTCTACGATACTGCGTTTTTAGTTTTAAAATTGTAGCTGCCACAGATTTTTGTCTTTTGTTGTGGCGGAAGGAGCGGGGCGAACTTTTGAAGTACACTTGTAGCAGTGTGATATCACATGAGTCTCGAAACAAAATTTGGTTTGGTTGCGCTATCTCTTATAGTCTCTGAGATCTAGGCGCTCATCAAAACGGACAGACAGACGGACAGACAGACAGACAGAGACTCGGCTATGGAGGCTGATCAAGTATATATGTATGTATGTATATACTTTATGGGGTCGGGAACGTTTCCTTCTCTGCGTTACACATATCAACTTTTACCACAAATACAATATACCTCTTAACTCTTTGAGTACGGGTATACAAATTAAAGCCATTATTTATAATGATTATAATTACCCATATTGTTTTGGATTAACTATGCATTTCTACAGTAGTTATTCTAATTCCTTTTGAGATCTTGCATGTCTAGTCATATCTCTATGTATATAAAAATGGAGAGATACAAATGTATAGTGCATCATCACGTGAGAACTGCTGTGCAGTCTACCAAGATCTTCGCTTCGCTGTCGTATGCCAGCATTTCAAATATGGAATCGTCCATACTGTCCGCTTTTGTCGCAAACGTTCTCAGCCCACTGCAATGCTGAGTACTGAAACTCCATAAAAAAATTTATTTATTTTCGACATGCAAAAGCGATCCGTTGGCAAGACCTTTACTCTTTTCGGAAATGCCACGCTATTATACATGTAACGCTTTATCAAAGAAGTTTCAACGCCGGAAGAGAGGTGACGCTGTTTCTGGCTTCGCTGATGTCTATTCGACTGATGCCCTCGGACGAATATACACAGTTCATCCACGCCAAAATGAATGCTTCTTTCTTCGCTTGCTTTTGGTGAACATTAGAGGCCCTACATCCTTCGCTTCCTTGCGTACTGTGGATGGTGTGCTGTGTGAACGTTTGAATTTGCTCGAAAACGATACACATTGGGACTCGACGCTCGCCGATGCAATTGTTTCTGCGCCAGCGAATCAAATTCGTACAACTATTGCGATCATTATAGCCACATGTCATCCGTCGAACCCAACCGCATTGTGGGATAAATACAGGGACGCGAGGGCTGAACAAATTTTCACAGAGTTCGCACGAAAAACTCGAGTTGCAATCTTGAAATTCACGACAAAATGCGCAACGAAGCATTAGTTCTGATCGAAGACATGTGCGTGCTCATGTGCGGCAGTCTGCTGTCGACATTGGGAATGCCAGCCCCAAATCGTTTGATGCACGATGCATTGAATCGCGACTTTCAATGGGAGCAAGACTAAGATCGAAATGAGCTGGCCGAAGAGTCCGAACATGTACGATTGGCTCATGAAGGTTGTTGACGAGGGAACGGGAGGCATTTACTTTCTCGATACTCCCGATGGGACAGGCAAGACATTCGTCATTTCGTTGATTCCTGGCAGCAGTGCGGTCAAGATCTCAAATTGCATTGGCGGATTGGAATTGCTGCCACATTGTTGGAAGGAGCTGGTCGAACTGCACATTCCGCTTTGAATCTTCCGATAAATATTTTTACGGTTGACCAGCCAACGATGCACATGATCCCAAAGAAACTCGGCGACAGCGAAACTAATGCGAGATGCCAAAATTATTATTTGGGATGAATGCATGGGATGAATGCGCATAAGCGTTCCCGTCAAATTTTTGCGAGTTTACATCGTCAAACTAATCACTAAGGTATTCCCCGGTATTACACAAAATAATACAAATCTTGATTGGATTAGTGAACGGGTAATACTAGCAGGGAAAAAATACGGATGTCGATAGCCTGAATTTCAGAATTCAAGATCAAGTCACTGGAGAGCTGCATTCATAGAAATCGGTTGACAGCGTGATCGACAAGGATAAAGCGACAAACTATCCCACAGAATTTTCAAACTGTCTTGATGCGCCAGGAACTTCCCCGCATAATTTACTGCTGAACGTGGGATCTATCATAATCATGCTGCCGAATCTGAATCATCCGATTTTGTGCAACGGTTCGTGGTTTTCCGTCAAGAAACTGATGAACAATTTGATTCTTGCGACGATCAT
This sequence comes from Drosophila subsilvestris, assembly GCA_035043285.1. Taxonomy (NCBI): domain Eukaryota; kingdom Metazoa; phylum Arthropoda; class Insecta; order Diptera; family Drosophilidae; genus Drosophila; species Drosophila subsilvestris. The sequence goes on from JAWNNB010000590.1 coordinate 174,124, forward strand.
CAAATGAATATTCAAGGGAGGGGTAGTCCTTATCCCACGTATTCCGATTATTCCAACTAATCTTTCATTCCAATTCAAGAGAATTTCCCGTTCGATTGACAATGACAATCAATAAATCATAGCAAGGCCAATCCTTGGAAGTCTAGTGGGATTAATCTCGAATTTCCCTGTTTTTCGCACGGTCAGCTGTAGGTTGCCAGCTCGCGTGTTGGCAGACCGGCTTCGTTGTTTTGTTTTTGCGCCGGAAGAAAATCGAAAAAGGCAATTGTTATACCATGGCTCTCAATTGATTTTAATTCCATTAAAATATATATTTTGTTTCCAATAAAATATATAAAATTGAAATTTATTTTTTTTGTATCAATCTAGAGTTTATCTGAAGGCGTTAAAATGGATTGAGCAACGTGGGCCGGGTCCGCTAGTACATATGTATATAAAAATCTTGAGTTACGGTGTTTGTGGTTGAAATCCTCCCAAAAGCTCGACAGATTCTTTTGAAATGTTTGTTGTACATTATAGGTTTGCGAATAGGTCGTAAAGTATTTCTTACCTTCCTACCACCACCCAGTAATTTTTAATCGCTATTTAAGTGGTTTTTTTTCAAGTAAGGATTTTTTTTTTTTTTTGTAAATTTCTTCGTCAATTTTTGAACAACCCAACTGAAAACGGCTTCTGATTGAAGCTACGGTTTGATTTAATTGTAAGTGTGTTTTGTGACATATTCTACTATTTTTTAGTTTGTTTGTTACTATCCGTACTTAAAAAGGTAAGGGGTATATTGTATATATTTATTCATTAAAGATTAGTAACTATCTGCTAATATAAACTATGAGTAAAACTCGCCTAGTTCTCAGAGACTCTAAGAGCTAGAGCAACCAAATTTTGTTTCCAGACTCATGTGATCTCACACTCCGGCAAGCGCCCCCACAAAAAATCGGAATTCGTGGCATATACTGACTGAGTACGGGTATAAAAGTAGAGTCGCGTCCACAAAAGTGACTCACACGTTCCTTCTCGCTGTTTGTGAATTTGGTTAATTTTGTGTGTTTAACAGCAACCGATGCACATTGGGCAGAAAGTTATAATTTTATCATCATTATACCCGTACTCAAAAAGAGTTAAGGGCTATACTGTATTTGTGGTCAAAGTGGATGTGTGTAACGCAGAGAAGCAAAATTTTCCGACCCCATAGATTATATATATTCTTGATCAGCATCAGTAGCCGACTCTCTGTCTGTCTGTCTGTCCGTTTTGATGTGCGCCTAGATCTCAGAGACTATAAGAGATAGCGCAACCAAACCAAATTTTGTTTCGAGACTCATGTGATATCACACTGCTACAAGTGTACTTCAAAAGTTCGCCCCGCCCCTTCCGCCACAACAAAAGACAAAAATCTGTGGCAGCTACAATTTTAAAGGTACGATAAAACTAAAAACGCAGTATCGTAGAGAATGACCATATCTACCAGATTGCTGAATCTAAGTCAGATCGGATTGTTATACTAGCCAGAATGAAGAAATTAATTTTCATTTGCTTCCCCCACCTTCTCTGGCGATGCTGACGCTACTCATTCTCTTTCTCGCTCACACACACTCTGCCCTGTGCAGTGCGCGACCATTGCGGAGAAGATTTGGAATCTGTATTACATACACAATGTATAATATACATTTAAGATGTATGATCGACATTTTAGATGTAGATGTAGAAAAAAAATGTATAATGTAAAATATTTTAAAATTCTCACAAATTTATATACTGACTGAGTACGTTCCTTCTCGTTTTGTTCTTTGTTAAATAAATATTAAATTATTTAATATTAAAAATTAAATTACATTATAAAAGACGTTTTGCAAAAAGAGCAATCAGCAGTATACAAAATTATCATCCATTTAAAGAAGTAAACAATAAGATTCAATAAATATGTGAAATATTTTACAAAGAACAAAAAATTAAACCAACTTTATAAAATACACAAAAAATATTAGTAAATTAATTTAAACACCACAAAAAAAATATTTCGTAATTCAATGTCCTTTATTTTAACAAAGATAGGAACTGGAGGGACAACCACAATTAACAATTCTTTCATAGCACTAAACTCTATAATATTTTTACTTATTAAGGTATGTTGTATTTTAATAAATACAATGTAGTCTTAATTGAATTTGTTTTTTAATATTTTTACGAGTTAGTCGGGCTAATATTTTTTTGAGTATCGTACAACGATCACAAAAAGTTCGACGTCTTTCGCATCACTGAATACCCAAACGCAGAACCTTTCAGGAGACGATACAATAAGTTCCCACCCAGTCGCATGTAAGAAATTAATTTTGTGATCTCAGCAGGGTTTTACTTTTCAGTTGAACGATTACGTAAGTTTGATCCTAATAAAAAATTAAATTACATTATAAAAGACGTTTGCAAATTAAAGTGGGCAGAAAGAGCAATCAGCAGCATTAATAATCATCCCTTTAAAGAAGTGAACAATAAGATGCAATAAATATGTGGAATTGAAGGCATAATCTGCGACAATAAGGGTGAATTATTATTTTCTTGTGTGTTTTTGAACTCAAAATCCATTAAAGCAGATCTGAAATCTTAGTAACGCCATATTTACAATTTTTTCATTCCCATTTAGCAATCCAAAAGCAGTTCACAGACTATGTGCAATATAAGTAATAAGGGCAATTATACTTGTATACCCCAAAAAGGGGTACTATGATTTGGCTAAAAGTTTGAAACGTACAGACTAAATAACATTACCCAACACGATTTTCCTCAAGAAAACTAACCCACTTATTCTGAAAGATTTCGGGCTTAGAAATAGTTTGATGATATTTTTTGTTCTACGGCAGAACTTTTTCTTAAGAATTATTATGATTTTTGTTATGATTTTTTCAGAGGTAGCACTTCTTTTTTCACATAACTTAAGTATCTTACATCCGGTTGTAAACAACTTTGTCATTCCGAAAAGCTAATTGATGCTCCTAGATTATGGCTCGGCACGGCCCTATCTTAAAAACATAGGAAAAGGCGCTGAGCCAATAAATTAGTCCTGATGTGTCAGGACAATAGCCATAGCCATGTCTGGTGATTCATGTTTTTGTCATATTTATATTACTCTATAATTCTTTAGTTTCACTGCTCATTTTCGAACCTTAGAAAATAAATACATATAAATACAAATATCTATACTTTACGGGGTCGGAAACACTTCATTCTCTCCGTTACACACATCCACTTTTACCACATATACAATATACCCTTTATTTCTTCTAGTACGGGTATAATAAAGAACCAGGATATAATTTGTTTCGACTTTTCCTAAGATTTTAAAGTACAAATTTCGTAAAAAATACCGCACAAAAATGATCATTTTTGAATTTGAAAGCTTAATTTTTTTTTGTCGTCATTTGTCAGCTGTTCGGCCTACTATTGTAAAAAAAACTCGGTTAAGCTTGCATTTGCAACCCACGCAAATCATCAATTTTATCCCCCCACAAGTCTATTTAGACATTCTCTGCCACCTCTGTCCACTTCTTTTTCTTTTGTTTTCCCGTGTTACTCATATTTAAACTTTAAATTGAATTAACTATTTGACAGCTGTTTGCTGTACCTCGTCGATGACCCGAATAATTGCAATATTTTTTTAAAATACTAGACAGAATACGGCAATACTTGCCATGATGCTCCGCATGATTTAAGATGCGGCCATTGTCTTCTTCTATCCTCTTTTGGACATCATTGTAGCATGTCGTATTTAACGGAAAAATCCAATGATGCGGCCCAGTGTAAAAAGGCTATAAGAATAAGAATTCATAATGGCTGCAAGTCTGAGCATGTTCGATTTTGAGTAGTATCGCTTAAACAAGTGCGACAGCTATTAATAGCCACCATGTACAATTTTCTTGTCAACGTTGTTTTTTATACCCGTACTCAAAAAGAGTTAAGGGGTATATTGTATTTGTGGTAAAAGTGGATGTGTGTAACGCAGAGAAGGAACATTTTCCGACTCCATAGAGTATATATGTATATTCTTGATCAGCATCAGCAGCCGACTCTCTGTCTGTCTGTCTGTCCGTTTTGATGAGCGCCTAGATCTCAGAGACTATAAGAGATAGCGCAATCAAACCAAATTTTGTTTCGAGACTCATGTGATATCACACTGCTACAAGTGTACTTCAAAAGTTCGCCCCGCCCCTTCCGCCACAACAAAAGACAAAAATCTGTGGCAGCTACAATTTTAAAACTAAAAACGCAGTATCGTAGAGAATGACCATATCTACCAGATTGCCGAATCTAAGTCAGATCGGATTGTAATAATGTAGATTGTAGATATAGTTAGCAGATGTAGCAAAAAAATTTAAAATGTAAAATTTTAAAATTTCCATTTAAATTGTAATCATAAGCTCACAAATTTATATACTGCCTGAGTACGGGTATAAAAGTAGAGTCGCGACTAGAAGCGACTCCCGCTCCTCCCGTCCCGTTCCTTCTCGCCCAAAACGTTAAGCCAGCAACGTTTCAAGCGGTAAAATGTAATTTTCGTAGAGCTCGTCAACCAATTTTAGCTCATCCGTCTCTCCATAGATTTAAATGAGGTAATCTAAAACCACAACGTGCTTGGGTCCACTTCTTGTGTGCATCAATTAGCTTTTCAGAATGGCAAATTTCATTACAACCACATGTAAGATATGGTGTCGGGTAGTGTAATAACTCATTTATGTATTTATGTACATACATACATATGTATGTATTTGACATAAAAGATTGTGCAATAGAATAAAAATATACCTATATATAAACAAATTACCAGACCCGAGCGCATCGCTGCTTAATAATTTAATGTTTAAGAATTCACCGAAATTAAACACTGATAATTTTGACGTATTAAACTTTTTTTTTATTGCAATGCTTTGTGATAAACAATATTCTTTTTTCCGTCCATACAATGAATAATTAATGCCGAAGGTTTGCCTACTCTTGAGCACGCTACATACAGTTGACGATGTAAAAATACCGGATGCTCCAAATTTAAACCACAAATTTTCAAGTAAATTAGTCATAACTTTTTTCACAGCAAGTCTTGTACCATTGCAAAGTCGTGGTGGATTAGGATTCCGCAGCATAATTATGGTGTTGGAGCAACTTTTA
>JAWNNB010000604.1:0-115018 GCA_035043285.1 Drosophila subsilvestris
GATTTTTTTTCTTTCTTATTTTTCTCTTACTCTTTACACATACATCAATACACAATGTGGATTCTTCAACATTCTTCGCTCTTGCGCACTGCACAGGCCAGATTGTGTGCGAGCGAGAAAGAGAATAAGTAGCGCCAGCAGCGCCAGAAGAGGTGGGGGAAGCAACTGAAAATTGATTTCTTCATTCTGGCTAAAATATTGATCTGATCTGTGCTAGATTTGCCAATCTGGTAGATAAGGTCCATTATGTACGATACTGCGTTTTTTGTTTTATTTTTTGTCCTTTGTGATGGCGGAAGGGGGTCGGGTGAAATTTGTAAATACACTTGTAGCAGTTTGATAGCACATGAATCTCGAAACAAAATTTGGTTGATCTAGCTCTTATAGCCTCTGAAAACTAGGCGCTCAGCAAGACGAACAGACGGACGGACAGACAGACATGGATATGTCGACTCGGCTTATGGGATCTTGATGGGATCGGAAACGTTTCCTTCTCTGCGTTACACAACTCCACTTTTACCTCAAACTTAAGACCACCGTTCTAAGTTCTGAGCACCAAATGAGATGTAACTTTGCTCTCTATGTAGAGATTGTATAAAACAATAATGAGAAAGCGTAATAATAAAATTGAGAGCCTGATCAGTTTTAGATCGAGCGAGGAAGAAAACATATGCATTGACATTTTACATGTTTTTGCTACATCTGTTATCTACATATACATCTACAATGCCGATTCCACATCAAAAATGTACATTCTACATACACAATGTAAATACGCTCATATTTTGACCATAGCCCAGACCGTAATGAAATTATAAACTGTGTTGTATTCGGGTCTTATTCATGCTCACACACGAAGTTTTGCTGTTATATTTACAGTTGTACGAGTAAAACTAGCATCAACACGAGACCGCGTTGCGGGAATACACCACCTTTTATAATTTTATCATGGTCCAGACTACATTATAAATATTCTGTTCAAATCAAACATCCTGTACAATTCTTTACTATTGAGCAGACAACAAATTATATAATTAATAATAAAAGAAAATAAAGAATAAAGTCTCTAAGTCCATATACATATTCATACATCATAATACGTAAAATCAAACTCACGATGAATCAGGAAAAATGAAAACCTTTAAATGACTTTTTATATTCAAAGGACTCAGCCAATAGTGAAATTCGTCAGCCCAATTCATGACTGTGCTTTTTGGACAGAGTACCAAGACCTTTGCCGTGTTTAGTTCCTTGTAAGATATCACGGTGTGTAGCAAAGCGATCAACTGAAAATTAAAATTTGATTTGTATTCATTTTTTTTTTGTACATAGCTATAGTTTTACCTGAAGAGTCTTTCCCAGACCCATGCAATGAGCTAAAATACATCCTGATCCAGAATTTTGTTTGGCCTGATCCACTCCACCATAACAGGAATCGTACATAAATTTAACACCATCAATTTGGTGCGGTTTTAATTGTTTGACTATATTACTATCCATTTTAATAAATGTATTTGTGCTTTCGATGTAATCAAGTATTAGCTCTGACCTATTTATATATTCAATGTTATTTTTAATTGCTTTGCAAAGATCTAAATTTTTCTTTTCAAGCCGTCGAACCCGTTCACTTTCGGTTTTCTGTGCAGCTCTCGTTTCATTGGCAAGTTGATCAATTCGAAGCATTGGTTTTATCAATCTTGATTTTTGAAGATCTGCTTCTACATCTGAAAAATCACTCTCCGAGCTTAAAACGATTTCTTCATGTTTACTATGCTTTCCCGCTTCTGTCAATGTACCTATTGACTTAATGTTTGACCTTTTTAAATCATCTTCTTTGACAAACACGTCAGCGTTTTTGTGTGGGCGGTTATCGTTAAGTTGAATTTCTTTGTCAACAATAAGAGCTTTGGGTGTTTCCTCTTGATAATGAACTATGTTGTCAGAATTAAAATTTCGCAAAAAATTGTCAACAGTATTAGTTATGTTATCACTTCCTTCTGAAAAAAGTTCCTTTGAATGATCGTAACTACTTTGATTTGACAATCCCGAATCACTACTTGAATCGATTAACAGTTGAAACTTAATTTGTTCATTATAACGCGATAGAAACTGTACCTCGGTTAAATTATCTTCATTCTAGAAGGAAAAATATTGTATTACTTTTAAGATGCAGTTTTCTTAGCGAAAAATGTGTCTTATTTAAAAATGGGTGACATCGTGCATACTCACATCAATTATAGTATCACTTTCATATTGGTCCATGTCTTTTCCAAAGCAAAGTTCATTCTTAACCATACTCCTTTGAAATAAATTTCGCTGACTCATTTTGTTTGATTTGGTGTACCTTTTTTGGCTTTGACGTGCATTCAACGCACTCAAATTTGTCAATCTTTAGAGAAAATATCAATACATATTATATATTTTGTAAGTAATTATTTTAAAGAATAAGCATTCAGTGCGGATATAAACAACAAAACGAAGGCTAAACGGGGGCCAAAACTTGAAATAGTATAGCGGATTGGTCGCTATTGTGTTCTAGAGATCAATTAAAAAACTAGGGGAACGGTGTGAGTCGCTTCTGTTGCCGCGACTCCACTTTTATACCCGTAATCAGTCAGTATGTATGTGAGCTTATGATTATGATTTATGTGGAATTTTAAAATATTTTATCTGTTTACATCTACATCTGTTATGAACGACTACATCTAAAATGTATATTCTACATCTCCTCGGGCAGAGGTCGCACACTGTAGTGTGTGTGAGCTAGAGAGAGAATGAGTACTTCTGCTGCGCTGGAAATCGCTGAATTATCATTTAAATATTAATTCCTTTTATTCTGGCTATAATAATAATCCGATCTGTTCCAGGTTCGGGCATCTGTTAGACATGGTCAACAATAGTGCCTTTTGCGTTTTCTAGTATTTTCAAAACATTGGGGAGGGGCTTTTAGTCTCATAGACCTAGGCGACAACGAGATGGACAAGCGGACAGACGGACGGCCAAGGGACCAGAGCAATTAGCTTGTGCCCTTATACAAAGTTTTTATAAACTAGGGGGAAGTCCCATGCCCACTTGCTTCGCTCAAGCGCCAACCCCTGGTTCGCTCGCTTCGATCACTCACACAACTCACACAACAATTATTTAGATCACTGCGCATTATTAACATATTATAATTTTACATTATTCTGAAATGGAAGATCAAATACGAATTGCTTAGGAAACAAAAAAATTGATGCCAATAATATTGTCATTTGTGTAATGTTATTAGAAGAAGTAGTTATTAGTAAGGCAGTGACATTCCGCCAAGTAGCTGCTTTACCAATGCCGTTATTGGCCTTCATCCGCATATGTTTTTTACTACTAAATTCCACTATCGGATCGGCAATGCAAAGGGCAAGCAAGACCACTTGCAATTTGGATGGCATTAAAAGGCATACATTTTAATTTTACGTCTGCGCCGTGTTCTTATTATTTCAAAATAATTATTCGTTGTCATCTGAATTGTAGTGTCAACTAATTTAATCATTTTCGGGCTAAAAAATCGCAAGCCTTAGCAGTTTCTCGGCGCTTTGAGCACGATTCGGTGTGAGAGCATTCCCTGTGTCGCGATAATTCGATCAGTGCAGTGCAGAGAACTCACCAATACACAGAAGCGCAATTCTGCATACTGCATATTGCTGCAGTTGGCTAATAATGCCTAGTGGAATTTTCCAATGTTTATGTAAAGGTCAGGTCCAAGCTGTCGCGGGAGTTGATGGCTGCTCGCACGGTTAATGATGCTCAGTCAACGGCTGGGTATACTCTCGAGGAGCATTCATCTTCGTTTGGCTATGATATAGGCCGTTTTCGACTGCCCGAGTTGCAGCTTCCTCGATTTAGTAGAAACTTCATGGATGACCAGAATTCCACTCAATGTTCTTGACAATGGTGCACAAAGAGTTGTGTATACCAATAATCGAAAAATTCCAGTATCTTTGTGGATGCCTAGATGCCACTACATATCTGTCATCTGTCAGGAATTTTGTTTACCTCCCTATTTTTTCTCGATACAAGGTGACGAAGAAGAGCCACTTATGTCTAAACTGCCTCAACAAAGGTCATTCATACAGGTCAGGAACATGGAAGCATTGCCAGGCCCAGCATCACTTCGAAGCTTTTTTACGGAACGCATCCTACTCTATGACACGGATATGGGTCAAAGCAACGCAACATCACCGGTGGCGTTCCTCAGGTTTCAGTCCTATTCTATTCCCATTCTATGGAACGCCATGTATGACGACATCTTGCGGCTCACACTACCGGTAGGGGGCCCTCTGGTGGGTTTTACTGGTGACAGTAGCGAAGCAGATTACTAGGTGGGTTGAAAATTAACCTCCTTGACCGCCAAAATGCATTGCTATCGCAACCAAAGTGTTGGTGCCTTATAGTCCATTATTATTTAGGCAGACATGTCAAATTTCAGCGCGATACAGTGATTCGATTTTGTTTTACAAATATTTTTTGTTAAGGAGATTTTTACTATCTTGCATATAATTCATTCGTATTCATAGGCAAAATGCGAAGTAAACAAAATAAATTTGGATAAATATTATAAGACTAATGCTTTTTTTTAGATTACACCGGGAAATATTGTTTTCCAAAATTTCATGGTGACTAAAACTCCACTGCCGATGAAGCCCTCCGATACAAGCCTTTTTACACTGGGCGCATCATTGCATATTTTCCGTTAAATGGAACATGCGACAATGATGCTCATGAGAGCACTATGAATAGAAGAACACAATGATGCGGCCGCATCTTAAATCATGCGGCGCATCGTTGGCAAATCTTGCCGTATTCTATCTAGTGTTTTTACAAAATACTGCAATTACCCAAGGGTATAGATGGGGTATCGACAGCAAACAGCTGTCAAATAGTAAATTCAATTTAAAGTTTAAATATGAGCAACACGAAAAAACAAAATAAAATAAAATAAAATAAGTGGACAGAGGTGGCGGAGAATGTCTTAATAGACTTGTGGGGGGATAAAATTAAAGATTTGCGTGGGTTGCAAATGCAAGATCCATAAACAATTGGGTGCTCGTAGTGAAACTCCCAAATGTATCGTTTTCCACATTTAATAATAAATCGCTCATTATTTTGGTAATTTCTTTAAATTTAAATTATAATGCTTTTGATTAGTAGGCCGAACAGCTGCAAATGCTGCGAAAAAGGATGAAAAAGGACTTTGTCTGACGGGAAAGTAAAGGTGCGAAGGTAGCAGACGCCACAAGGACTATTACTAAAAGTGCATGCCAGTTTTTGAGCGAGATTCTGCATATGAAAAAGCTATACTGGCGATGGGTGCCGCGTTTGCTGACTCCAGACCAAAAACACGAACGCGAGCGCACTTCAAAAGAGTGTTAGGCAAAGTGTTGGTTCCCCATCCACCTTCTTCGCCTGATTTTGCAACATCAAATTATTATCTCTTCCCAAACTTTAAACACTCATTAATAAAAAAATTCAGCTCGGACAAGGAGACCATCGACGCACAGTGGGGCCTTTGGCCATTTCAGCTTGCTAAATTAATAACTTCCGAACAAATCAAGATATCTTCATGAAATAAATTGCGCTTAAAAGAAAAAACTTTCAGAATTTAGTCTGCAAAAGAACATGGTGCTACAATATCTAGAAGCTTTACAATAAATAGCCAAAGTTGAACTTTGTTACCAGTGCATATTTTCCTATGCAAAATGATAAATTAATGGCCTATTACACTATTAAAAGTTATTTTACATTTAATTTTTAACTTAAACAGAATTTAAAAAATAGAAACAAAAATTTTTTTAATTGTTCTTTTTTTTGGTTTATTATAAAACATGCATCTATTTCCGATGGATCGTTAGGAATATCCAATAATCTTAACATTTCTGAAGAATAAATACTTTCTAATTCTTTTTTGGATTTCACATGTCTAATAGATGAAATAAATCTGAAGAGGCTGCCAACATGTTGAAAAGATCCTGATTTTGCCTTGTTCGTGATATTTTACAAGTATTCATGTACCTGAATTTCTTTTAATCCTTGTTTCTCGTTTCCTGGGCCTCCTCTGTCATCTCTCAAATTGGGAGGCGCTGATGTTCTATTTAAATTTGACCGTGTGCCAAAATTTTATGAAGCGTTGAAGTAAGCTTCTTTTTTGGATACTTTTCAAATAACAACTCTGCAGTCTTCGCGGCATATTCGCCAAATTTGCGGGTGTTAATTTTGTCCTTGCAGTTTAAAATATTCAAAATTACAGCCAATCTTTGGATAATGCCTTCATCCACTCCAGTTATTTTTGCTGTAATTTCGTGTTCCTTAAAGAATTTCCGGGATGAGTTTCCATCGTTTGTGTTCCCGTATCCAATCCAAGTTTCGAAAAGAATTCGTCTTGAATCATTTTTTTCCTGTGTTTATGTTTCTCTTTGGCTGGCATGCTATCGTCAAAAGATTCTTCAGTTCGCGGGATCGTATATGCAAGTTTTAAAATAAACTCCATACATCTTATTCTTGCATGCAATGGGGAAATGCCATATTCCAAATTTTCCTCTTCAATTAAGGAATCATCCAAGTTTTGAAAGTCCTTCTGTGTTTTTTTTGCAAAAAGCGCATGTCAAGGTCGATTTCGTATTTGTTAGTTCGTTTAGAACTTTTCCATCGATCATAGTAAGGGCAAATTCATAGTTAACAGTAATAGTTGCACCATCCTTGAATTCCAATAATCCTGGCTTTATATTTTTAATCTGATTCCTAATATCAGTCACTGTGGACTTTATCAATTCAGAAGATTCCTTGGCGTATTTAAATAATGTAGGGCGGCAATAGTGAGCAGACGAAGGTCGGGGATTTTTCCAATGTTCTGAAGTATCCGATTTTAGCCTCAGGGGGACAAGAGAAGCCATGAACATGTTGGCATCTGTAATGGATTTATCTTCTGTTTCTATTATTTGCTTATATGCACTTTGTCCTGAAGATCCATCACATCCCCACTTGCTGATCAATGTGAGATTTTGCGGAAGATTCTCAATCTGATGGTGAGGTAAACTTTCAATGAGCCTTTTCGCAGTGTGGTCCACCAGGTCTTGAAGTTTTACTTCCGCTGATACCTCCGTCACATGTGGAGTCGGTCCTGCCTTCTTTTTAGCTTCTCCAATTTTTTTATATCCTGGCAGAACATCGACATTATGCTGCTTCAAGGAATGTCGCAATATTGAATATTTGTCCTTAGACATTCCCAAATCCATAAACAATTCCAAAGCCTCTTCAACGGTGTACGGCCTTGGTTGTGAATTTGGCGGAGTGACGATGCTCTTGTTTATCCTTTCAAGTCTAATGGGGCTTGCCTGCAAAACAGCTTTTGTGATATGTGACCTCTTGTTTTCCTTGTCGTTCATATATTTGATTGACAGCGCCTCCGATAAGTGATCCGTAGCTATATGACATGTTGCATCTGAAAGTTTTCTCTTTCTTGTATAAGCTCTGATGAACCCATTGGGCTTTGAGGTGGCTCAGATGGGGCCTAGCTGAGGCCACCGGACGGGGCGCGGGTTGCGGATAGCGAACGGCCTACCCTGGGGGTAGGTCAACTGAGAATAAGCGGGCATCCCAAAGAGACCCAACTAAGTTGACTCTGAAGCACCGAAATAAGCAGTCCCGGACAGCCAACGGGTTTTCGCGAAGCAGCAACACCGACGATGCGCTTGTGGTGCCGCCTCTCATTAAGTAGCTCACACACTCCCTCTCCACACACACCTACCTACCCACATCCCAACCCCAACACTCACCTCACACCGGGCCGGACTAAGGTGTCACTCGGCCCGTGCCAAGAGTCAGCCTGGCTGGGGGCCCGGTATAAAAACTAGCCCAGTCGCAAACGGAGAGCTCAGGGACTTGGCAGCCCCCTGTTCTAATGATGCCTTACCCGGGTAATGTGGATCTCTGCCGGGGTGGACCGTTCCCCTTCTCTGCAGCTCGTGGGAACTACATGGAAAATTCAAATACACTTACACACAAAAACAACACAAAGGAGGAAGGCACTCCCCAAATGCCGACTGAGAGAAATCCCAAGCTGGGGAAGGCAGCGGCCCAAAGGCCTGGCCTGACCCGCTCCAACGCAGGAAAGACCTGCAAGGCGGAGAATACTGGCGTGAACCCGGTGGGGTCCCATCCCGAATCGGGGGTGGGCGGCACGTCAAAACCCAAAACGGACACCTTGGGGAGGCAGCTAAGCAACACTGCGGCTGCCCGACCTTCTGGTAAAGTGGAGGGGGACGATCTGCCGTCAGCCAGTACGAAAGCCAAGTACTCATATGCCGAAAAGAGGAGTGCAGGGCACATACTCCGTCGGCCGGAAACGAGTACGGAGACCAGCCCATCAGCCGAATGGCTGAAGAAGGTGGAGTGGGCCACAGCGGTACTCCCGGACTTCGGCATGAAGCCACCGAGGGAGGCCATCCAAACCAAGCGACAACGCTCGCAAGAGACGCCAGGACCCATTGCGAAGCGCTCAAGGGTCCAGGCTAACATTTCCTTCGCGCAAATTGCCAAAGAAAGGACACTGATTGGTGTCCTGGACAGAGGCAGCGCCGATGGAAGGATTCCCCGAAACCAGTGGAAGTGGGTAGAGGCGGCACTGGCCGACCGCTGCTTCGAGCTGCTGGAAAAGGAACCTGGACCACCCCCAGTCTGCAAGGATATGGGATGGTTCCAGGGAAACACAAAAATTGTAGCCTGCGAAGACAAGCGCTCCGTACAGCTATACAAAGCAGCGGTAGCGCAAGTCGGAGAGGTCTACCCCGGGGCGAAGCTAGTCGCGGTGGACTGGAGCGAAGTGCCCAGTAGACCCAGGTCCCGAATTTGGGTGCCCGCCTCCATGAAGGAGCCGGATCGCATCCTAAAGATGTTGCAGCGATGCAACCCCCACCTTCCAACAGAGGACTGGAAGGTGGTCAAAGTTGAGGCGACACAAGGCCCCACAAACCAGGCGGTGGTCGTCCTCAATAAGGAGTCGCTGGCCCCGATAGAGGCAGCCAAAGGAGAGGTGAACTTCGGCTTCAGCTCAGTCACCATCAAGGTGTACAAGTCGGATGCAGCGACCGGGGCGCGTTCTGTCGACAACCCAGTCGAGCAGGACGTTGCCTCGGAGATCGAGGCACCCGACAACGAGCTGGAGCCGGAGCAAGACGGCTACTCAACGGACTCGACTCTAATTAGAGACTTCGAGGCTATGTGTCATGGCGAAGTGAGTGACGACTCAGATACGGACACAACAGTGGTGGAGGTGGGTCTTGGGGATGTCTCTAAGACTTCTACAGATCAATCTCCACCACTGTAAAGCAGCATCTGCTGCCCTCATACTCCGCTTGGACGCGAGCGGAGCGGAGATAGCGCTAATCCAAGAGCCTTGGCTAGTGGGAGGCAAGGTCTGTGGATTGACGTCGAAGGACTACAAGCTGATTGTAGCCCAAACCGAAGTTAAATCCGTACCTGAATTCTGGCAAGAAAGCACCTAAATATCTTTCTGCTCCATAATTTTACAAATGGCGACAACACGGCGGCTAGCCTAGAGCTACAGGGGACACACCTACATGGCTCACGAGGAGAGCGATCCTCCCAGTGACCTCGTTCGCAAGATAACCTGCGACAGCTAAAGGTCGGACACAGGCCAATTAATATGCTGCGATGCCAACGCTCACCACACCCAATGGGGGAGCTCGGACACAAATGTAAGGGGTAAGTCACTTTTTAGCTTCATTCTAAACTCTAATCTTGTTATCTGCAATCGAGGTAACGACCCTACTTTTATCATAAAAAACCGACAGGAGGTTATTGACCTCACACTAGTGTCCCACAAAATGTCGGACATAGGCAAAAGTTGGAGAGTCTTAGAAGACCACTCCTTCTCCGACCATAGGTACATCGAGACAATACTATCTCTCGAGAGCCCAAAACCCGTGGACTATATAAACCCCAGGATCGCCAACTGGGATCTATATAGGGCAAGCATGGAGAGATTACTCCCTCCCACACCACCAAAATGTCCGGACTCTCCGGACGATCTAAATAGCCTAGTAAATAGCTTCACCGAAGCATGCAACAAGTCATTCACGGAGGCATGCCCCTCAATCAGACCCAAAGGGAAAAAGAAACCCCCTTGGTTGTCAAAAGAAATAGACATCCTACGTAAGAACTTCAGGTCCCTCTTCAATAGAGCCATAAGCGGCAGCGAGGATGAACACTGGGCAAACTACAAAAGCAGTCTAGCCCTATACAAGAAAGAAACTAGGAAAGCAAAAAGAGCCTCTTGCCAAAAATTTTGGTCTGACATTGAAGACACGTCGGAAGCTGCAAGGCTACGTAAAATCCTCTCAAAAACAACCCCCTCGGTGGGATACCTCAAGAGAGTGGATGGCACGTGGACGAACTCGAGCGAGGACTCCCTACATATCCTACTTGAGACCCATTTTCCTGGGTGTACTACCATCGAGCCGGAAGACCCCACAATTGAAGGCCCGATAGCCTCGATCGCACACATCCTCTCAAAACAGAACATTAGCTGGGCGGTAAACAGCTTTAAGTCCTTCAAATCTCCTGGTCCCGACCCGGTCTTTCCGGCACAATTACAGAAAGCCGGGAACATGGCCATAAACTGGTTACAATGTATCTTCAAGAAGATACTGGTAGTGGGAAAAATTCCCCAGCTTTGGCTCAAGGCTAGAATAGTCTTCATTCCAAAAGCAGGGAAAGCCTCACATACAACCCCAAAATACCAATAATCAGACCAATAAGTCTATCGTCCTTTCTTCTCAAAACCTTTGAGAGACTAGTCGGGCTACAGATGAGATCAACCATAAATCCTCAGTGGCTGTCAGGCGCACAACATGCCTACCAGAAAGGAAAATCCACGGAAACGGCACTCCATGAAGTAATCTCAGCGGTGGAGAAATCCTTAAGCGTAAAAGAATACTCCTTAGTTGCGTTCCTCGACATCGAGGGTGCCTTTAACAATGTCAATCCGGGAGCCATCACGGAGGCCCTGACTGACCTAGGGGTGGACCATCACTTGGTGATGCTCATTGATCAATTGCTCACATGCAGGACGGTGACATCATCGATGGGATCTTCCACTCAGTCAAGGTATGTCAACAGAGGCACCCCGCAAGGTGGTGTCCTGTCTCCCCTTCTATGGAACATGGCAGTCAACAAGATTCTATGCAACCTGGAAAGTGGTGGCATACGCGGATGACGTTGCCATTATCTTTTCGGGAAAATTCCATCAGACACTTTGCGATCTTATGACCGCAAAGCTCGCGCGACTGTCCGAATGGACAACGTCGCGGGGCTTGGGAGTTAATCCCTCAAAAACGGAACTTGTGTTGTTCACAAACAAACATAAAGTCCCGCCTCTAAACCCCCGATACTAAACGGATGCAGGCTCTCCTTCAGTGACAATGCCAGATATTTAGGGCTGGTAATTGATAGGAAGCTCAGTTGGAATCTAAACATCAAAGATAGAGTGAAGAAGGCCTCGATAGCCCTCTACACTTGCAAAAAGGCCATTGGATTGAAATGGGGCATGAACCCAAGCATCGTCCAATGGATATACCTAGCAATAGTTAGGCCAATACTACTCTACGGAGTTACCGTGTGTTGGCCAGCCCTATCAAAAAGGACCATCAAAACCAAATGGGCAAGGTACAGCGTACTGCCGCACTGTGCATCAGTGGAGCCTTGCGCACTACACCAAACGATGCGTTAAACGCCATCTTATGCCTCCAAGGCCTTGATCATGCGGGTATGAGGCAGGCAGAAATGGCAGCAATTCGTCTAAGAGACTCCGACAAATGGGTGTCACAGCATATCGGTCACGCATCCATCATTAACGGAAATAACTTTGTCCCCACAAAAACGGACTACTGCATCCCAAAGGAGTACATGACACTCCCTTTGAAATAATTATCCCCCAGAGAGACAAATGGCTCGAGGGACCTCCAGGCCCAAAAGGAGCCATACAAATCTTCACAGATGGTTCAAAACTGGACAACAAAGTCGGAGGGGGAATATACTCCGAACAGCTAAACATAAGACACTCTTTTAGGCTCCCAGATCACTGCAGTGTCTTCCAAGCGGAAGTCATAGCGATCAGGGAAGCCCTGTTCTGTCTTCACGAAGCTGCCACTACGGCAACTCACCTAAATATCTACAGTGATAGCCAAGCCGCGATCAAATCGCTAAATGCGATAACATCAAGCTCGGCTACCGTGGCAAACTGTCGCAAATCTCTTCACGAGATGGCACATCAGTTTGCAATCAGCCTAATTTGGGTCCCGGGCCACCAGGACATAGAAAGCAATTGTATAGCAGACGAGCTGGCCAGAGCTGGTACAACAGTCCCCCTTCTCCACGATAAGGAGGACATTCGTATGCCAATGGCCACCTGTAAGCTCATAATAAAGGAGCACTACAAGCAACTCACAAACGACAGATGGCAAGCAGTGTCACTATGTCGCAAAACTAGGCAAACATGGCCTGACATAAATAAGAAGCGCACCGATGAGCTCTGCAAGCTCGGCAGGAAAAGGTGCAGCTCAGTCATACGCTCCCTTACGGGACACTGGTTAATAGGCACACATGCAAACAGGCTGGGTGCCCCCTACAACGACTTCTGTCGTAGCTGCAGAGATGAGGACGAGGAGGAGACAGTGGAACACCTGTTCTGCTTCTGTCCGGCTCTCAGCAGGAGACTTCAATACTTGGGCGCACCTTTCTTAATTGACATCTCAGACATGTCTGCAATGAGTCCCAGAAGGATCGCAAACTTCATAAGGGCATCCGGATGGGATAATGGATAACATGGAGTCTCACAGGGAAAGGGGGAAAATGCTCCACGCGGTATCACAACGAGCCGAAACCGGCCTAAGTGTGTCGGGATACCGACAGCCGCCTCAACCTAACCTAACCTAACCTTGTATAAGCTGAACAGTCTTCCAGGGTTTTAATTGGTCTTCCTGAGCATCGTCCTGTGGACGTGGAGGGTTTTTGCTATTGAACACTGTAGTATTACGATGAGAGATCTTCCATTTAGCGTCAATTCTAGCATAAACAAGATTAATATTATGTATTATTTTTGTATCCTTCTCTGGGTTGTCCGATACTACATTTAATTCAACGAGAACAGCTTCCTGAAATTCGTTGAAGTGGTTTGAAGTTCTAAATATCTCAAACAATTTTATATTTTCCATCGCCATTTTCACTGTTTATACACAACTTAATGGTTTAAAAGTCAAAATAGAACTATGGACCTATACAAAAAAGGACTGCAATATATATCATATGCATGCCAAAATAAAAAGCATGTTAAAAAACTTGGTCAAATTCAGGTCAATTATAACGGCCAACCTGCATATGCAATGCCACAAAAACTTTTGAAAAAGGTAGGTCGAAGTTAAAAAGACTTACCTGCAAATGGATTAATAGCTAACTACATAATTTAGGTAGCGAAAACTTAAAAATGGTTAAATTATTGAGTGTACCTGAGTATATAGTTTCATTAGTACATTAGTACCTGATTTTTTTTGTTTTTCAGCTTTGACCTGAATTTAAAAAAAATAAATTTTTGTATTCCCGAAATATGTTGTATACGGGATCTTTGCATATTTCTTTACCTAAATCAAAGGTCCATACGTGTGATTTTGGGTTTTGTGGCTTCTACATCGATAACAGTGACGCTACCTCGCACGAAAAACGTCAAAATTTGGATTTTGGATGGGAATTTGAGCTGCGACAGCCCATTTTTGGCCGTTTTTCGTGCGAGGTAGCGTCACTGTTATCGATGTAGAAGCCACAAACCCAAAATCGCACGTATGGACCTTGATTTAGGTAAAGAAATATGCAAAGATCCCGTATACAAAATATTTCGGAAAAGCAAAAATGTAGTTTTTTTTAAATTCAAGTCAAAGTTGAAAAACAACAAAAAATTTAGATGGTTTGGAAAGTACGTTTTTCTCTAGAACTGTCTGTGCAACGAAGCAGTTTTTCATTGAATATTGATAAAAATGAATGCACCTAGTAAATTATACCAAAAACAAAATACCTCACACAGTTTTATTTGTATTCTACCTGAAAGATGCAGTATGTCAATAAAAGTTGAATAAATTGTTGCCCACGGAAATAATTTTCAACTTTGATTGCTCATATCTCCTAAACTAAAAGTCCGATTCTTTTAAACTTTCTTCTGAAAGCTTTGGAAAATTCTCTATCGAATTCGTGTATTGGATTCATCCAAAGCGTTCAAAAATGCATTGACTTTTGCCACCTCTTTGCGACGTCAAGGAGGAGTATTTTGAAGACCTTTCGGAAAATTGTTTATTCATTTCCAAGTTTTTACCCCATCTAGTAGACACGGAAGCCATATGAAGTGCAGATGTCGAAAGCATAGTGTACTGGCTTGAATCGAACGGACTGTCCCTGGCCGAGAAGAAGACGGAGGCTGTGCTAATAAGCAGCAGAATAAAGGTGGAGCATGCATGCGTGAGGATCGGCAGGATCGGCACCCCGGGGATGCCTGCTGTAACCGGGATGTTCACCTCCATAATCCTGTACGGATCAACCGTGTGGGCACCAATATGGGCATACCGAAGCTGCGTTGCGTGCTGCTTCCTGCATGATGCAGGCATGGTACCACTGGATCTCGTGGCGGGCAATCGACAAGCGGATCACGTATTCTTTTCCTGCCTCGATTCTCGCAAGTGCGAGCTAGGCTACGAGAGACTCCAGAGATTCCAGGAGTCAACGGGACACCCTTGTAGAGCGAATGTTAGCTGACGAGAAGTCATGGGACGATGTCGCCAACATAACAGCAACCATGATCAACGAGCTGCGAGGGTTGGAACGAAGCCCGGCTGGCTAAAGCCGCCATATATTGGTACCCCGCCCCACGAAGTAATGTCTATATACAATTTAAAAAGTTATTTATATTTATACATGTAGTTTCAGCCACCTGCTTGCATTTAATGCTAAGAAATTACAACATAACGATGTTTTCGTTTTCGTATGATTAGAACATGGGCAAGAATAAAAACTAACCGTTAGTTAATTGAAACTTTTTTCGGTCTCTGCATTTTTTCTTCTTTACATATGGCAATAAAGAGATTTGACAGAAAGAGTTTTGCATATGAAATAATTACAGAGTGTCTACGAAAAATGACGCACTTAACTTTTCATGATATATAAAAAAATATTGGGAAATTTACGATGAAAATTGATTTTATTTGTATCATTTGTATTGAATCAATATTATTTGGTTAAAAATTTGTTTAACATTTTTTTTGCTACGTCTGTCATCTGTATCTATAATGTAGATTATACATATTTTCCGCGAAAGGTGGCGCACTGCTCAGGTCAGATTGTGTGCGAGCGAGAAAGAGAATAAGAAGCCGCTTCAGCGCTGAGAGGGGCGGGGTGGGAAACTGGAAACTTTATTCTGGCTTAAATAATCCAAACTACATAAGATTCGGCAATATGATAGATATGGTCATACTTTACGATACTGCGTTTTTAGTTTTCTCGTATCTTCAAAATTGTTGCTGCCACAGAGTTGAGTCTTTTTTTGGGGGCGGAAGGAGGTAGTGAAATATACATGTAAAAGTGTGATATCACATGAGTCTGGAAACAATATTTGGCTGCTCTAGCTTTTATAGTCTCTGAGAACTAAGTAGGCGACAAACAAGACGGACAGACAGACAGGCAGGCAAAGACTCGGCTATTGATGCTGATCAAGAATATATGTATAGACTTTATAGGCTCGGAAACGTTTCCTTCTCAGCGGTGCACACATTAACTTTTTCTACAAATCTAATATACCCTTAACTTTTCAAGTACGGGTCTAAAAATGCTTTAAAAGTAGCTAAAAGTGAAAAAAACGAGAAGGAACGTGAGTCGCTTCTAGTCGCGACTCTACTTTTATACCCGTACTCATTCAGTATATAAATTTATGAGATTATGACTAAAATTAAAAAAAATTTTAATATTTTACATTTTACATTTTTTGCTACATTTGTTAACTACATCTAATGTAGATAATACATCTAGAACAAATATACTACATCTACCATTTAGATTCTACATCTCCTCCGCTAGGGGTTGCTCGCGCATTGCACAGGGCAGAGTGTGTGCGAGCGAGACAGAGAATGAATAGCGACAGCATCGTCAGAGGAGGGGGGAAGCAACTGAAAATTAATTTCTTCATTCTGGCTATAATAATGATCCGATCTGATTCAGATTCGGCAATCTTATAGATATAGTCATTCTCTACGATACTGCGCTTTTAGTTTTATCGTATCTTCAAAATTGTGGCTGCCACAGATTTTCGTCCTTTGTGGAGGCGGAAGTGGGCATGGCGAAATTTTGAAATACACTTGTAAGCAGTGTGATATCACTTGAGTCTCGAAACAAAATTTGGTTGCTCTAACTCTTATTGTCTCTGAGAACGAGGCGCTCATCAAGACGGACAGACGGACAGACAGACAGACAGACAGAGACTCGGCTATTGATGCTGATCAAGAATATATATACTTTATGGGGTCGGAAAATTTTCCTTCTCTGCGTTACACACATCGACTTTTACCACAAATACAGTATACCCTTAACTCTTTTTGAGTACGGGTATAAAAATTATATATGCCATGGAACCATTATTATTATTATATTATTCCAATTTTGACATTTCTTTATAAGTACAAACAAAAAATACGATGAATTTCAAGACGCTCTGACATTTACAGAGGTAATGTTTATTTCCTCTTGTACTGTTAGCGCAAAATTTACTGCTCTTATACCCACGCGTTAGTGCCAGCTCATGCAAAAAGACCTCTGTTATGTTTAACAAAGATTTATCGATAACCAAGTCGGGCTGCCACTGTTATGTTGCCCTGACCAATATTGTCAGATCCAATTTTGAGGTTGGTTGATTAAAATTATTTATAAAAAGGGCACAAGCTCAATTGCGTTGGTAATGGTGTCAAATACATTTCAATGAATTATTCAGTCATATATTTTTTCCTTTTGCAATTAAGACTCGTTTTGTTGTATTAAAAGACGTTTACTTTTCATGTCAGCAAGGAATTTGTTGTTTTGAAAACGGGAAAATATTGTGTTAATCGGAAATTTTAAATTAAACTGTGCGAAAAATGGGAAACTTTTGAATGTATATTGCACGAGACAAAAATTAGGATGTAGGCCTGGATGAGTAAATCACTAAAAACCTTTTTTTAAGATTGCTGGAACTGTTTGCACTTTTATAATTTTTACTCAGAACATGCAACGCGGGTATCCACTAAAAATAACAGGTTGACAAAAAAATGTTACTACCTTTCAGAGGATGTTTGATTCGTGGTGACAGAATGGATATACATATTGCGACTCAGAGTTAAAGTTTTCAACCATTTTTTCTTCAACTTTTGGAATTTGTGAAAAAAAGGTTTTTAGTATGGTATGGTTTTAGTTTGGGAAATTACTTTTTGGTGCATCTATTTTTAATAAGCTGCTCATAAATAAAATTTTCCATAGAATGCCAACGGTACAATTTTTTTTTGTTAATTGACTCCTTTATACATATAGGAACGTGAGTCGCTTCTAGTCGCGACTCTACTTTTATACCCGTACTCAGTCAGTAAATAAATTTGTGAGCTTATGATTGAAAGTTAAATAGAATTTTAAAATATTACTTTTTTTTTTTTTGCTACATTTGTTAACTACATCTACATGTAAAATGTAGATAATACATCTAGAACAAATATTCTACATCTACCATTTAGATTCTACTTCTCCTCCGCGAGGGGAGTGCTCGCGCATTGCACAGGACAGAGTGTGTGCGAGCGAGAAAGAGAATGAATATCGTCAGCAACGCCAGAGGAGGTGGGGGAAGCAACTGAAAATTACTTTCTTCATTCTGGCTATAATAATAATCCGATCTGTACCAGATTTAGCAATCTGGTAGATATGGTCATTCTTTACGATGCTGCGTTTTTAGTTTTATCGTATGTTTACAATTGTAGATGCCATAGATTTTCGTCCGTAGTAGGCGGAGGGGGGCGTGGCGAAATTTGGAAAGAAACTTGATTCAGTGTGATATCACATGAGTCTGAAACAAAATTTCGTTGCTCTAGCTTTTATAGTCTCTGAGAACGAGGCGCTCATCAAGAGGCAGACGGACGGACAGACAGACATGGCTCTATCGACTCGGCTATTGATGCTGATCAAGAATATATATACTTTATGCGGTCGGAAAAATTTTCTTCTCTGCGTTACACACATCCACTTTTACCACAAATACAGTGTACCCCGTAACTCTTTGAGTACGAGTATAAAAACCATACCATACAACAAACAAAAAATGACAAAGTTTAAGAAACATTAAAAGAGGTAGAAAACTTAAACTTTGAATCGGCATATCTTCATATATATCCATTGTTTCACCACGATCAAACATTTTGTGAAAGGTTGTACGATTTTCGAGTCAACGTATTATTCTTTTTGGATATTCGCGCTGCAGATTCTGAGTTTATGAATTATATATAATTAGAGTTTACCTCTTTTATCATTAAAGGCTTCCAATGTAACTTTCAGACGGATGTTATCTACACTGATTTCAGTAAAGCATTCGACTCTGTAAACCACTCCCTTCTAGCACAAAAACTTGACCTTTTAGGGTTTCCACCTAATCTTTTGAGATGGATTTCTAGCTATCTTCGTTCAAGGTCTCAAAGAGTCCTCTTCAAAAACTCCTTCTCTTCACCTGTTAAGGTTACTTCTGGAGTACCACAGGGCAGCCATCTAGGCCCCCTACTTTTCACCTCTTTATTAATGACTTGCCTTCAGTATTAACAAATTCTCGAGTATGTATTCATGAGTATGTATGCGGATGATGTTAAACTCTGTGTCCCAGTACAAGGACATTTCATTTCACTCTCGCTTGCAATCCGATCTCAATAACTTTCAGTCATGGTGTTGTGCAAACATGTTACACCTAAATGACTCGAAATGCAAAGTTATGACATTTCATCGGTCCAGCCCCATGTTGGCTCCTTACACCCTATGCGGTGGTTCTCTTGAGAGAATTACATTGGTTGATGATCTTGGTGTTAAACTAGACCCCAAGTTAAAGTTTTCTGAACACGGTTCCACCATGGTAAATAAGGCCATGGGCGTGCTTGGGTTTATAAAAAGGTGGTCAAAGGAGTTTGACGATCCCTACATAACGAAGACTCTCTATCCTCGCTTGTTCGTCCGATTTTAGAGTACGGCTCTTGTGTATGGTGCCCCCAGTACAAAGTACACCAGGACCGTATAGAATCAGTCCAGAAAAACTTTTTACTTTTGCTCTGCGTGGCCTCAACTGGGATGCAGATGTGAGACTGCCATCTTACCCTCGTAGACTGCTTTTAATAAACCTTCCAACCTTAGTTACTCGTAGAAAAATGCTTGGTGTGATTTTTATGCACAACCTGATCAAGGGTGACGTAGATAGCCCTGACTTGTTGAGTCGCATAAACTTTACGATTCCTGTTAGATCTACTAGAAACTTTACCCCTTTGTTCCTTCCACTTTGTAGATCAAATTATTCCTTGCATGAACCGTTTAGGGTCTTATGCTCGGACTATAATTCTCTCTACCTTATCCACCACTAATTCCCTTCCTCTTCTTAAATCACTAATTTTAACATACCTTTCCCGTAATTAGTCCTATTTCTTAACTATCTCTGCATGTTTAGCTCTTGAGTTGTGTTTAGCTCTAATTTTCCTCGAACATTAGTCTAACCTCTATCTTTCCTGCATGTTCGCGATCGGTTCGGTAACACGCGTCGCGCGTCATGCGGCAGCGCCCCCGGTCGGTTGGGCGGGAGGAGGGGCTGCGATTTTAGCCTGGGTTCCGCGCGTAACAGGCTTCGGCTTGGTGTCGCATGGGCCACTTGATGGTGCAGTCATTGCATATCAACGTCCAGACATAAATTATATATTATTATTAAATTAGGAGAGTGAAATTAAAATGGCAGTTTTTGAAAATATTTTGGGTGTATATTGCAAGATCTAAGTATGAGGAAGAGTTCTTCTCATCCAGGACTACAACCTAATTTTAATCTCGTGCAAAGTACAAAATAACTGTCGCACAGTGTTATTGACTGATCCTCCACGACACGACCATGTCATGTCAAATACAAACCTGTCGATTTCTTTGTCTGTATCGTTGTCCGAGGGACCTCCAGGCCCAAAAGGAGCCATACAAATCTTCACAGATGGTTCAAAACTGGACAACAAAGTCGGAGGGGGAATATACTCCGAACAGCTAAACATAAGACACTCTTTTAGGCTCCCAGATCACTGCAGTGTCTTCCAAGCGGAAGTCATAGCGATCAGGGAAGCCCTGTTCTGTCTTCACGAAGCTGCCACTACGGCAACTCACCTAAATATCTACAGTGATAGCCAAGCCGCGATCAAATCGCTAAATGCGATAACATCAAGCTCGGCTACCGTGGCAAACTGTCGCAAATCTCTTCACGAGATGGCACATCAGTTTGCAATCAGCCTAATTTGGGTCCCGGGCCACCAGGACATAGAAAGCAATTGTATAGCAGACGAGCTGGCCAGAGCTGGTACAACAGTCCCCCTTCTCCACGATAAGGAGGACATTCGTATGCCAATGGCCACCTGTAAGCTCATAATAAAGGAGCACTACAAGCAACTCACAAACGACAGATGGCAAGCAGTGTCACTATGTCGCAAAACTAGGCAAACATGGCCTGACATAAATAAGAAGCGCACCGATGAGCTCTGCAAGCTCGGCAGGAAAAGGTGCAGCTCAGTCATACGCTCCCTTACGGGACACTGGTTAATAGGCACACATGCAAACAGGCTGGGTGCCCCCTACAACGACTTCTGTCGTAGCTGCAGAGATGAGGACGAGGAGGAGACAGTGGAACACCTGTTCTGCTTCTGTCCGGCTCTCAGCAGGAGACTTCAATACTTGGGCGCACCTTTCTTAATTGACATCTCAGACATGTCTGCAATGAGTCCCAGAAGGATCGCAAACTTCATAAGGGCATCCGGATGGGATAATGGATAACATGGAGTCTCACAGGGAAAGGGGGAAAATGCTCCACGCGGTATCACAACGAGCCGAAACCGGCCTAAGTGTGTCGGGATACCGACAGCCGCCTCAACCTAACCTAACCTAACCTTGTATAAGCTGAACAGTCTTCCAGGGTTTTAATTGGTCTTCCTGAGCATCGTCCTGTGGACGTGGAGGGTTTTTGCTATTGAACACTGTAGTATTACGATGAGAGATCTTCCATTTAGCGTCAATTCTAGCATAAACAAGATTAATATTATGTATTATTTTTGTATCCTTCTCTGGGTTGTCCGATACTACATTTAATTCAACGAGAACAGCTTCCTGAAATTCGTTGAAGTGGTTTGAAGTTCTAAATATCTCAAACAATTTTATATTTTCCATCGCCATTTTCACTGTTTATACACAACTTAATGGTTTAAAAGTCAAAATAGAACTATGGACCTATACAAAAAAGGACTACAATATATATACATATGCATGCCAAAATAAAAAGCATGTTAAAAAACTTGGTCAAATTCAGGTCAATTATAACGGCCAACCTGCATATGCAATGCCACAAAAACTTTTGAAAAAGGTAGGTCGAAGTTAAAAAGACTTACCTGCAAATGGATTAATAGCTAACTACATAATTTAGGTAGCGAAAACTTAAAAATGGTTAAATTATTGAGTGTACCTGAGTATATAGTTTCATTAGTACATTAGTACCTGATTTTTTTTTGTTTTTCAGCTTTGACCTGAATTTAAAAAAAAATAAATTTTTGTATTCCCGAAATATGTTGTATACGGGATCTTTGCATATTTCTTTACCTAAATCAAAGGTCCATACGTGTGATTTTGGGTTTTGTGGCTTCTACATCGATAACAGTGACGCTACCTCGCACGAAAAACGTCAAAATTTGGATTTTGTATGGGAATTTGAGCTGCGACAGCCCATTTTTGGCCGTTTTTCGTGCGAGGTAGCGTCACTGTTATCGATGTAGAAGCCACAAAACCCAAAATCGCACGTATGGACCTTTGATTTAGGTAAAGAAATATGCAAAGATCCCGTATACAAAATATTTCGGAAAAGCAAAATGTAGTTTTTTTTTAAATTCAAGTCAAAGTTGAAAAACAACAAAAAATTTAGATGGTTTGGAAAGTACGTTTTTCTCTAGAACTGTCTGTGCAACGAAGCAGTTTTTCATTGAATATTGATAAAAATGAATGCACCTAGTAAATTATACCAAAAACAAAATACCTCACACAGTTTTATTTGTATTCTACCTGAAAGATGCAGTATGTCAATAAAAGTTGAATAAATTGTTGCCCACGGAAATAATTTTCAACTTTGATTGCTCATATCTCCTAAACTAAAAGTCCGATTCTTTTTAAACTTTCTTCTTGAAAGCTTTGGAAAATTCTCTATCGAATTCGTGTATTGGATTCATCCAAAGCGTTCAAAAATGCATTGACTTTTGCCACCTCTTTGCGACGTCAAGGAGGAGTATTTTGAAGACCTTTCGGAAAATTGTTTATTCATTTCCAAGTTTTTACCCCATCTAGTAGACACGGAAGCCATATGAAGTGCAGATGTCGAAAGCATAGTGTACTGGCTTGAATCGAACGGACTGTCCCTGGCCGAGAAGAAGACGGAGGCTGTGCTAATAAGCAGCAGAATAAAGGTGGAGCATGCATGCGTGAGGATCGGCAGGATCGGCACCCCGGGGATGCCTGCTGTAACCGGGATGTTCACCTCCATAATCCTGTACGGATCAACCGTGTGGGCACCAATATGGGCATACCGAAGCTGCGTTGCGTGCTGCTTCCTGCATGATGCAGGCATGGTACCACTGGATCTCGTGGCGGGCAATCGACAAGCGGATCACGTATTCTTTTCCTGCCTCGATTCTCGCAAGTGCGAGCTAGGCTACGAGAGACTCCAGAGATTCCAGGAGTCAACGGGACACCCTTGTAGAGCGAATGTTAGCTGACGAGAAGTCATGGGACGATGTCGCCAACATAACAGCAACCATGATCAACGAGCTGCGAGGGTTGGAACGAAGCCCGGCTGGCTAAAGCCGCCATATATTGGTACCCCGCCCCACGAAGTAATGTCTATATACAATTTAAAAAGTTATTTATATTTATACATGTAGTTTCAGCCACCTGCTTGCATTTAATGCTAAGAAATTACAACATAACGATGTTTTCGTTTTCGTATGATTAGAACATGGGCAAGAATAAAAACTAACCGTTAGTTAATTGAAACTTTTTTCGGTCTCTGCATTTTTTTCTTCTTTACATATGGCAATAAAGAGATTTGACAGAAAGAGTTTTGCATATGAAATAATTACAGAGTGTCTACGAAAAATGACGCACTTAACTTTTCATGATATATAAAAAAATATTGGGAAATTTACGATGAAAATTGATTTTATTTGTATCATTTGTATTGAATCAATATTATTTGGTTAAAAATTTGTTTAACATTTTTTTTGCTACGTCTGTCATCTGTATCTATAATGTAGATTATACATATTTTCCGCGAAAGGTGGCGCACTGCTCAGGTCAGATTGTGTGCGAGCGAGAAAGAGAATAAGAAGCCGCTTCAGCGCTGAGAGGGGCGGGGTGGGAAACTGGAAACTTTATTCTGGCTTAAATAATCCAAACTACATAAGATTCGGCAATATGATAGATATGGTCATACTTTACGATACTGCGTTTTTAGTTTTCTCGTATCTTCAAAATTGTTGCTGCCACAGAGTTGAGTCTTTTTTTGGGGGCGGAAGGAGGTAGTGAAATATACATGTAAAAGTGTGATATCACATGAGTCTGGAAACAATATTTGGCTGCTCTAGCTTTTATAGTCTCTGAGAACTAAGTAGGCGACAAACAAGACGGACAGACAGACAGGCAGGCAAAGACTCGGCTATTGATGCTGATCAAGAATATATGTATAGACTTTATAGGCTCGGAAACGTTTCCTTCTCAGCGGTGCACACATTAACTTTTTCTACAAATCTAATATACCCTTAACTTTTCAAGTACGGGTCTAAAAATGCTTTAAAAGTAGCTAAAAGTGAAAAAAACGAGAAGGAACGTGAGTCGCTTCTAGTCGCGACTCTACTTTTATACCCGTACTCATTCAGTATATAAATTTATGAGATTATGACTAAAATTAAAAAAAATTTTAATATTTTACATTTTACATTTTTTTGCTACATTTGTTAACTACATCTAATGTAGATAATACATCTAGAACAAATATACTACATCTACCATTTAGATTCTACATCTCCTCCGCTAGGGGTTGCTCGCGCATTGCACAGGGCAGAGTGTGTGCGAGCGAGACAGAGAATGAATAGCGACAGCATCGTCAGAGGAGGGGGGGAAGCAACTGAAAATTAATTTCTTCATTCTGGCTATAATAATGATCCGATCTGATTCAGATTCGGCAATCTTATAGATATAGTCATTCTCTACGATACTGCGCTTTTAGTTTTATCGTATCTTCAAAATTGTGGCTGCCACAGATTTTCGTCCTTTGTGGAGGCGGAAGTGGGCATGGCGAAATTTTGAAATACACTTGTAGCAGTGTGATATCACATGAGTCTCGAAACAAAATTTGGTTGCTCTAACTCTTATTGTCTCTGAGAACGAGGCGCTCATCAAGACGGACAGACGGACAGACAGACAGACAGACAGAGACTCGGCTATTGATGCTGATCAAGAATATATATACTTTATGGGGTCGGAAAATTTTCCTTCTCTGCGTTACACACATCGACTTTTACCACAAATACAGTATACCCTTAACTCTTTTTGAGTACGGGTATAAAAATTATATATGCCATGGAACCATTATTATTATTATATTATTCCAATTTTGACATTTCTTTATAAGTACAAACAAAAAATACGATGAATTTCAAGACGCTCTGACATTTACAGAGGTAATGTTTATTTCCTCTTGTACTGTTAGCGCAAAATTTACTGCTCTTATACCCACGCGTTAGTGCCAGCTCATGCAAAAAGACCTCTGTTATGTTTAACAAAGATTTATCGATAACCAAGTCGGGCTGCCACTGTTATGTTGCCCTGACCAATATTGTCAGATCCAATTTTGAGGTTGGTTGATTAAAATTATTTATAAAAAGGGCACAAGCTCAATTGCGTTGGTAATGGTGTCAAATACATTTCAATGAATTATTCAGTCATATATTTTTTCCTTTTGCAATTAAGACTCGTTTTGTTGTATTAAAAGACGTTTACTTTTCATGTCAGCAAGGAATTTGTTGTTTTGAAAACGGGAAAATATTGTGTTAATCGGAAATTTTAAATTAAACTGTGCGAAAAATGGGAAACTTTTGAAT
Organism: Drosophila subsilvestris; assembly: GCA_035043285.1. NCBI lineage: Eukaryota > Metazoa > Arthropoda > Insecta > Diptera > Drosophilidae > Drosophila > Drosophila subsilvestris. The sequence continues at coordinate 25,500 of JAWNNB010000604.1, forward strand.
GTATATTGCACGAGACAAAAATTAGGATGTAGGCCTGGATGAGTAAATCACTAAAAACCTTTTTTTAAGATTGCTGGAACTGTTTGCACTTTTATAATTTTTACTCAGAACATGCAACGCGGGTATCCACTAAAAATAACAGGTTGACAAAAAAATGTTACTACCTTTCAGAGGATGTTTGATTCGTGGTGACAGAATGGATATACATATTGCGACTCAGAGTTAAAGTTTTCAACCATTTTTTCTTCAACTTTTGGAATTTGTGAAAAAAAGGTTTTTAGTATGGTATGGTTTTAGTTTGGGAAATTACTTTTTGGTGCATCTATTTTTAATAAGCTGCTCATAAATAAAATTTTCCATAGAATGCCAACGGTACAATTTTTTTTTGTTAATTGACTCCTTTATACATATAGGAACGTGAGTCGCTTCTAGTCGCGACTCTACTTTTATACCCGTACTCAGTCAGTAAATAAATTTGTGAGCTTATGATTGAAAGTTAAATAGAATTTTAAAATATTACTTTTTATTTTTTTTTTGCTACATTTGTTAACTACATCTACATGTAAAATGTAGATAATACATCTAGAACAAATATTCTACATCTACCATTTAGATTCTACTTCTCCTCCGCGAGGGAGTGCTCGCGCATTGCACAGGACAGAGTGTGTGCGAGCGAGAAAGAGAATGAATATCGTCAGCAACGCCAGAGGAGGTGGGGGAAGCAACTGAAAATTACTTTCTTCATTCTGGCTATAATAATAATCCGATCTGTACCAGATTTAGCAATCTGGTAGATATGGTCATTCTTTACGATGCTGCGTTTTTAGTTTTATCGTATGTTTACAATTGTAGATGCCACAGATTTTCGTCCTTTGTGAAGGCGGAGGGGGGCGTGGCGAAATTTGGAAAGAAACTTGATTCAGTGTGATATCACATGAGTCTGGAAACAAAATTTCGTTGCTCTAGCTTTTATAGTCTCTGAGAACGAGGCGCTCATCAAGACGGACAGACGGACGGACAGACAGACATGGCTCTATCGACTCGGCTATTGATGCTGATCAAGAATATATATACTTTATGCGGTCGGAAAAATTTTCTTCTCTGCGTTACACACATCCACTTTTACCACAAATACAGTGTACCACGTAACTCTTTGAGTACGAGTATAAAAACCATACCATACAACAAACAAAAAATGACAAAGTTTAAGAAACATTAAAAGAGGTAGAAAACTTAAACTTTGAATCGGCATATCTTCATATATATCCATTGTTTCACCACGATCAAACATTTTGTGAAAGGTTGTACGATTTTCGAGTCAACGTATTATTCTTTTTGGATATTCGCGCTGCAGATTCTGAGTTTATGAATTATATATAATTAGAGTTTACCTCTTTTATCATTAAAGGCTTCCAATGTAACTTTCAGACGGATGTTATCTACACTGATTTCAGTAAAGCATTCGACTCTGTAAACCACTCCCTTCTAGCACAAAAACTTGACCTTTTAGGGTTTCCACCTAATCTTTTGAGATGGATTTCTAGCTATCTTCGTTCAAGGTCTCAAAGAGTCCTCTTCAAAAACTCCTTCTCTTCACCTGTTAAGGTTACTTCTGGAGTACCACAGGGCAGCCATCTAGGCCCCCTACTTTTCACACTCTTTATTAATGACTTGCCTTCAGTATTAACAAATTCTCGAGTACTCATGTATGCGGATGATGTTAAACTCTGTGTCCAGTACAAGGACATTTCATTTCACTCTCGCTTGCAATCCGATCTCAATAACTTTCAGTCATGGTGTTGTGCAAATATGTTACACCTAAATGACTCGAAATGCAAAGTTATGACATTTCATCGGTCCAGCCCCATGTTGGCTCCTTACACCCTATGCGGTGGTTCTCTTGAGAGAATTACATTGGTTGATGATCTTGGTGTTAAACTAGACCCCAAGTTAAAGTTTTCTGAACACCGTTCCACCATGGTAAATAAGGCCATGGGCGTGCTTGGGTTTATAAAAAGGTGGTCAAAGGAGTTTGACGATCCCTACATAACGAAGACTCTCTATACCTCGCTTGTTCGTCCGATTTTAGAGTACGGCTCTTGTGTATGGTGCCCCCAGTACAAAGTACACCAGGACCGTATAGAATCAGTCCAGAAAAACTTTTTACTTTTTGCTCTGCGTGGCCTCAACTGGGATGCAGATGTGAGACTGCCATCTTACCCTCGTAGACTGCTTTTAATAAACCTTCCAACCTTAGTTACTCGTAGAAAAATGCTTGGTGTGATTTTTATGCACAACCTGATCAAGGGTGACGTAGATAGCCCTGACTTGTTGAGTCGCATAAACTTTACGATTCCTGTTAGATCTACTAGAAACTTTACCCCTTTGTTCCTTCCACTTTGTAGATCAAATTATTCCTTGCATGAACCGTTTAGGGTCTTATGCTCGGACTATAATTCTCTCTACCTTATCCACCACTAATTCCCTTCCTCTTCTTAAATCACTAATTTTAACATACCTTTCCCGTAATTAGTCCTATTTCTTAACTATCTCTGCATGTTTAGCTCTTGAGTTGTGTTTAGCTCTAATTTTCCTCGAACATTAGTCTAACCTCTATCTTTCCTGCATGTTCGCGATCGGTTCGGTAACACGCGTCGCGCGTCATGCGGCAGCGCCCCCCGGTCGGTTGGGCGGGAGGAGGGGCTGCGATTTTAGCCTGGGTTCCGCGCGTAACAGGCTTCGGCTTGGTGTCGCATGGGCCACTTGATGGTGCAGTCATTGCATATCAACGTCCAGACATAAATTATATATTATTATTAAATTAGGAGAGTGAAATTAAAATGGCAGTTTTTGAAAATATTTTGGGTGTATATTGCAAGATCTAAGTATGAGGAAGAGTTCTTCTCATCCAGGACTACAACCTAATTTTAATCTCGTGCAAAGTACAAAATAACTGTCGCACAGTGTTATTGACTGATCCTCCACGACACGACCATGTCATGTCAAATACAAACCTGTCGATTTCTTTGTCTGTATCGTTGTCCGATACACATGATCTCGTAATCTTTATAGTTTTTATATCGACCTCACAAAGTTTTGAATTATTATTGACATCCAACTTTATATACTTGAAAAGATCAACACCGTCATTATAATCACAATGGAAATTTCCGTTATTACTTGAGAAGTACCAACGAGGTGTTAACGACAGTCTCGTACTACACTCACTTGAAGATTTTTCGTTTAGATTATCACAGCTACTTATGAACTCGGAATCTGTGTTTAATGAACTAGATGTATCTAAAAGTAGTCTCATTTTTGCTTTATAGTTTTTTTGATGTTTCGTCATCTTTGACCCTTTGAGCGTTTTGTCTAGAGCTTGACATGACCCTTGACTACCAAGAGTGGCAATTTCGTGAAGCTTTTTTATTTTTGTTAATAAAACCACTTTAAATTCCTCTTCAGACGTTGATGTGTGCGCATAGCACTCATATATTAACTGTTTTGCTAAATTGATTGTGGTCATTAACATAGGTTTTAGGTCAATCTTTTCTTTCCCAAAATTTCTATAAAGATTTTCAAGGTACTGATCATCCAGCTCGACTTCCAATGGCTCTGAACAGTTTTCTTTTAGCTCTGTAGTACATTTTTTTGTACATAATGATGTTTGACTAATGTCCAGGCATTTTTTAAAAGTTACATCCAATTCTAATTGAACATTTTTTAGATTATTTATGGTAGCGTCAATGAAGTTTGATACGTTTGGTGAAACAGGCTCAGACGCAGATCTATTTGGATAAATAAGATTTATAAGCATATTTTCAACACAATCTAGGCATTTTTGACACTTAGGCGCTTCTTGTGTTGTATAGTTATGATCGCTCAATGCGTCTGAAAAGCTTTTGTCACTTTTTTTCAGCCAATTACATTCCTTGCGACGAATTTCGTTTGTAGGGACTTTTAACAATTCTTCAGTACTGTTATAGCTATTAGAGAAAGTCTGCACTTCAACTTGGTTTATTTCTTCTTCTAAAAAAGGTGTTTCCGAAATTTTGTTTTGTTCGGAATTAGTTTCACCAAAATTATCATTTGAAACCTCAAGACAAAAAGATTCGTCCTGCGTATTTTCCTTATCCGCCAGTAACGGTTGATTCATTTTGAGTCTAAAAATAATTTAAAATAAATAATTTAGTTAGCGCTCAGATTTAAATATTTAATTATTTATTTTGTAGATTTTTTTTTCTGAAAATATTTTATGTGTAGTTCGGGGCAAAGCCTATAGTCTACATCCATTGATATAATGCACTTCAGCATTCTTATTCTTATTTTGATCAAACAACCGATTACTCATAGATATTTATGAGACGCCTAATTAATGCACCTATAAAAAAAATACAGACATTGGATAGATTTTCTTATAGGGGGGGCGGGGCGATATTTTGAAATACACTTGTAACACATGAGTCTGGAAACAAAATTTCGTTGCTCTAGCTTTTATAGTCTCTGAGATCTAGGCGCTTATCAGGACGGACGGACGGACAGACAGAAATGGCTCTATCGACTCGGCTATTGATACTGATCAAGAAAATTTGTCTTCTCTGCGTTACACACATCACAAATACAATATACCCCCTTATTTCTTTTTGAGTACGGGTATAAAAATGTAAAATATTTTAAAATTCTCACAAATTTATATACTGACTGAGTACGGGTATAAAAGTAGATTCGCGTCCAGAAGCCACTCACGCGTTCCTTCTCGTTTTTGTATATGTAGGTTAATTATGTAGGTTATGTATTGTTAACAATTATCAAAGACAATAAAGTACTGTTCTTAACGTACTTTTACTGTTGATTATCTTTGTTAAGGCTCAAGGACAATTTATATTTACTATTTTAAGTTAAATGCGGAAACAACGGACGACAACGAAGATTGTGGAAAAGGAATTTAAATGTTCCTGGTTGCCAAGTCGGACGGATGGATGCGGTTTTACCTTCGCCTCGTTCTGCTCCTTACCAATCTTCTAGCGAAGACGTTCGGGTGGCTGCTTAGTTTGGTCAGGTATCTTGTGGCTTTCTCGTTAATAATGTCACTGACTGAGGGGACTCCAAAGTCTTTGGGAATGTCTCTATTACGGACATACCACTCAGCACCAGAGATCTTTCGGAGGGTCTTGTTCTGAAACACACTCATCATGTCCAGGTTCGTTTTCGCAGCGATACCATAGACCTGGATGCCATACCTCCATGCAGGCGCCAGGATTACCTTATATATGCGGATCTTGTTGGCCAGGCTGAGCTTGTTGTTAGGATTAAGAAGCCAGTAGTTTTCTAGCCTTGCTTTCCAAGGCGCTTCTGACCATCCTTGTATGGTGGGCAAAGGTCAGGCGGGTGTGCAGCGTGATTCCCAGGTACTTATGTTCTTTCCGCTGCTCCAACAGCTCCATATGAAGAAAGACCCCGGGAAACGTTCCATTCACTACCACGCACTTCTGAGAGTTGCCACTGGATGTTGTCCGTGGCGTGGTAAACGCAGTTGGCCCTTGACAGCACTGCTGTGTCGTCGGCAAACGCGGCTAGTTGCACATCGATTGACTGGGAAGTATTGTCATCGCTCGATTTAAGCATATCGTGCGTGAAAAGTCTGTACAGTGTTGGCCCTAGCACCCTGCTTGGCGGCACTCAGCCTTCAACCACCTTCACCGTGGACACTGCTCCGATCTGTGCGACTTGGAACGTCCTGTCCTTTAGGAAGCTTCCAATTATCAGGAACAGCTGAGGGTTGATCAGGGGTTTTATCTTCGCAAGTCATCCATCGTGCCAAACTCTGTCGAATGCTTGATGGATGTCCAGGTACGCTCCTACGACGTACTGCTTTCTGTGGAAGCCATCCAGGATATGCTCCGCCACCCTATCCAGCTGCTTCGGAGTACCATGCGTCAGCCTGAACCCAAATTGTTGATTATTGTTGCTAGATTTACGGATGGGCTGTCCAATAATCTACAAAGAAGCTCCAGGATCTTCCCAAAAGTGGGGAGTAGTCTGATTGGCCTGTAATTGGCCAAGTCGTCCGGGGATTTGCTCGGCTTGCCATGCTTTGGGGAAGTGTCCCAACCTCAGCGTAGCATTTAGTATTTGTAACAGGTAAAAAAGCGCTCTGAGTGGCAGCGCTTTTGAAACTCTGTTATCTATATTGTCCTTTCCTGCTGCCTTTTTAGCTTTGAGCAATCGGATGTCCGTCTTTAGTTCCTGAAGCGTGTTTGGCCACCGGGAGCTTGGTGAACTTAGCAGCAAGCACTCCGCGCTGCGGCCGTCCTGAATGGTCTGAATCTGCATTCCAGCTTATCTGCAAAGACTTCCACCCGATCCGCTGCTGACCTCGCCCATGAGCCGTCTGCCTTCCTTACTGGGAAGTAAGGGTTGAATTTCCGTTTGTACCGGCTCGTGAGCTTCCATAGGGTGTAGTTCGAGTGCTCGTTCGCAGTCGGCTCAGATAGTAGTTTGTCGGTCTGGACTTTAAAATGGCCAGATTCTTCCACAGCCTTTTGGCTACTCTCCTGAAGAGTATATCCAGTCATTGGTGCGAAAGAATTCTTTCCTAAGCCTAGTCGTAGGCCACCAGAAGCAGTAGCTCTTCTACTTCACTCGACGTCACGCTTCTGTGGCTTTCAGCGACGGCTGAATGGCCTGATGACCTTGTGGGGCAGCAGCGTCGCAGACCTTGGCCATAAATGAGTCAATGGTCCACTCCATTTCCTCGGTGGTATCAGCTTCAGGTCCAGGGAGCCTTCAAGAATTTCCCGAAACAGGGCTGTTTGTTCCAGTTTTGAGTATCCTAGTCTTGGCAGAGATCATCTGTGGTGTAGCCGTCAGTTTCGCGATGAGTGGTAAGTGGTCAGTGCTTAGCTCGTGCTTCTCACGGACTGAAAGCAGGTTGGGATTACTTGGGTAAAAGGTTGGGCTACCCGTCCCCAGTACTTGGGGTGCAAAGTTTGCGAGGTCGTCGTGTAGTGCCGCTCCTCTGCGGTCTCTTCTGTAGCTGCCCCAGATTTTGTGCTTAACATTGAAGTCGCCCCCAATGATGAACCTGCTTCCAAACTCAGCACTGGTCCAAGTGGTCGATGGTGGCAGCGATCAGGATTTCTCCACGCTGGGTGGCCACCATGACCGCTGCTAGCTGCATTTTCCGTAGTCTTACTGCGTGCAGGTGGTAGTACGTTATTGGTTGGGAGTTGAGCTGCCTGCGGATGCCTTGGAGTACCGGAAAGGAGCTGTTGTAGTCCTGTAGGAGGTATGATGCGTTCAGTTGGCGTCCTTGGTGCCATGCTTGCTGGGGCTGATTAAGCCTGGAAGAATCCGCAAAAGAGATCCCTCGCTGAACTGCCATCGAGGGGACGTTCATCACCCTTCTAGCCCTTTGTTGTGTGTTTCATTGGCTTTGCGGGGCAATATTCACGGTCGATTGGCGATTTCTCAGCATCATTACCTTGATTTTACATTATCTGTCGTATGCTGCATGCTTTCCTCAGCAGTTCGAGCAGCGGAGGTCGTCAATTGTATATACACTAGGTCAAAATAATAGGTACAGTGGCATCGTGCTGATTTGATATGAAATATCTCTAATGTTAGACTGCCAATGATTTATATTTTTAAAGATTACAGTTTTGCCAAACATTTAAATCAAAAATTGAAGTTGAGAGCACCCTTAATTCAATTCTAAGCTTAAATCTTTTCTGAATGGCCATTTTTGGTGTGGTCAAAATAATAAGTACACCGGAGGTATTTATAAATTTTTAAGGATTTGATCAGGTTGTTGTCAAAGGTTGTTGGTTTTTATTGACTCCTTGCATATAAAGGTACATGAGAGTTTAAAGAATGTCCTTATATGGGCCGAAAAAAGTATTTTTCTGCTAAAGAAATTAAGATTTCCTTGAATCTTAGAATAAGGGAAAAGTCTTGGGGAAATTGAAAAAAGTCTTGGACGCATATTTGGATCAAAATTACTTAAATTTGATGTCTTACTGAAAATCGAAGACGGAATAAGAAATCTTCAGAAATCTTCAAAATGCTGCGTTAATGTCTTAGAAGGCCATTTCCGCTCAAATTGGCAATGAAATATTATCTCGGACTGTACCTCGTAGAAGTCAATATTTAGACCTACCAGGACGTGTAGCCCTTATGGTCTGAGGCTGTATTTTTTTGCATGGCGTTGAGCCGAGATATCGAAAACCTGGTCCTAAACCCAATTTCAGCCATAAAAACATATTGACTGACATTAAGCATCTGTGTGCTAAGGAAATTATGTCCTTGAGATGGACCTTTCAATTGGACAACGACTCAAAACACATCCAAGGCTGGTCAAGGCTTGGTTTACGGAGAACATGGTATACGTTTTGAGTTGGCCAAGTCAATATCCTGACTAAAACCCAAAAAATAACCTATGGGGAGACTTGAAATATCGTGTTGGCACAAATACGTTTCGAAATTCCGAAGAATTGTGTGAATTTATTAAAAAAAATTGGTATAAGATATCAGTAGAGACTTCGCGCATACTTATTGCTGGTATGCCAAAAATAATCGCCAAAGTCATGAAAAAAAATGGTGGCTATTTTATCTGACAAGCTTAAGATTACTAATAATAAGAAAAAAGTGGAAGAATTTTGATACGCTTTGAGCTTTTGGCTTTGTAGAATTGATGTACTTATTATTTTGACCAGTAGTAAACTAAAAGTTTACTTGATTTTTTTCTATATGTTTGTTAAAAAATTGGCCTTGGTTTCCTAGGCTTTTTTTTGTTAGTTGTTCAGGCTGCTTTGGCTGAGCCGCAGCTGATTTGGAGAGCAGGAGAGCTCTCAGTAGCGAGTCGCAGGAAGCTGTGTAAAGCTGTCGTTGTCACAGCTGCACACGCCGTAGTTGAGGTCATCGTGGTGGTTGTGGCAGTGGGTCCAGTTCCCAGTCTTCTTGCTTCGGTTCCTCTGTTGAGTCCATAGCTCTTGACGATAGCTTCAACAGATGTCATTCTAAGGTCACTCAAGTATTTGTCCGATCGCGTTGGCTCTCGAGCGATATTGGTATTCGTCTGCATCAGAAACGGAATTAAAATCAGAATCTTCATCCCTACGCAAAGATGGAAATAAATCGCGCACTCGCCAATCGAGTAAATTAATTTCGTTTGGCATTGGCATCAATGAGCTTACTTTGTTGTACACTCGCCCTTTGATTTCAAATTTGGAACTGTATTGTACAGGGACCGTAAATAATGATTATTATTTTTTTTTCTCGAAAAAATCATATATTTAAAGTAGCCGCACAGAAGAATTAAATAGACCTATAGACTGCTCTAAGGATAAACTATGCAAATCCAACATTTTTAAATTTTCAGTTTTTAGGATAATTATTATTGATAATAATTATTTTTATTAATTATTATTAATGATTATCCATAATAATTATGTTTGAGCAAAAAAAATAAAACTCAAAAATAATGATTAAATGTATTGTATGTATTTTCCGCAGTATTCTTGACTATTTCTGTTGCTCCGAACGATGTCATTTGGAATTTTCGAATGGACTGCAGGAAGATTTTTGAATCTGAATCCGCGCCGATGAGCAAGCTGTTAAATGGTTACGGTGGTGTCTCAATTTCAGGTAGTTGTCGATTTCCTGATGCGATTTCCATTTGACTCAGTTTATATCAGTTTATATTTGAGCGCTCGACAATGGGTCATGGCACCAATCATCAGTTTCTGATGTGCGGAAATGCGACAAAGGCGACACGAAGGAACGAAGCGGATGTGAATGTGAAAACTAAAAAAAATACCATTTGGAAGTAGCCGCACAGAAGAATTAAATAGACCTATAGACTGCTCTAAGGATAAACTATGCAAATCCAACATTTTTAAATTTTCAGTTTTTAGGATAATTATTATTGATAATAATTATTTTTATTAATTATTATTAATGATTATCCATAATAATTATGTTTGAGCAAAAAAAATAAAACTCAAAAATAATGATTAAATGTATTGTATGTATTTTCCGCAGTATTCTTGACTATTTCTGTTGCTCCGAACGATGTCATTTGGAATTTTCGAATGGACTGCAGGAAGATTTTTGAATCTGAATCCGCGCCGATGAGCACGCTGTTAAATGGTTACGGTGGTGTCTCAATTTCAGGTAGTTGTCGATTTCCTGATGCGATTTCCATTTGACTCAGTTTATATCAGTTTATATTTGAGCGCTCGACAATGGGTCATGGCACCAATCCACTATGGGAAAAAATCCCGATTTTGGTGCATAAACCTATTTATTTTTTAAATGTATTTTTAGGAATGACACATATTAATCAAATCTAGATATCTTCATTTGCAAAAAACCGCCTTCCAAAATTTTTTGTGGCAACCCTGTAGTGTTGCCACAGCAACAAAGTCGGCTGTTTGAGATATTTTACAGTGTGGGTAAATTGGCGCTAAAAATTTGTAAAGTTTGCGGAGTTGTTTTGTTTTGCACAAAATAAATTTCATTATTCTGAATATGGAAATTCCTTTCGAAGGTATTTATTAATGTAAATTAATGTATATGTTTTCATTAATGTGTCTTGTTGTCCAACTGTGAACTGTTTTATATGTGTATCTTTTTAGACTTGAACTAACAATTGTGTTTGTGTTTTGTAGAGTATAACTTATCAATCAGCACAGTCTAGCAAAAGAGTAAGAACGAGAAGTTACCGACAAAAGTGTCCTTGTTATCATACAATTAACCATTTTTGCTCCTTTTTGCTCCTTTTCACAAAATATTCGTTTATCTAGCAACATATTTTACAAAAATATAACACAATTTTTGTTCAGCGTTCAACTATGTTCAACTATATAACTGAAGTAAATTTTATTTTTGTTAAGCTTTGTATAAGCACACATTGTAATGTAATAAAAATTAAAATTTTTAACAATTATTTAATTAAAAAATTATTTTTAAAAATTTTTATAAATTTAAAAAAAAAACAAAAACCAAAATTTTGTTTAACTTTTTATAAAAAACCAACAAAAATTTTAGATCAATATCTTAAAAACTAGAGTTTATGCACCAAAAACGGGCTTTTTACCCATAGTGCAAAAATCAGTTTCTGATGTGCGGAAATGCGACAAAGGCGACACGAAGGAACGAAGCGGACTAAAAAAATACCATTTGGAAGGTTTTAACTTAAACAGTTAACATTAATGCCAACAGAATACGTTCAGGTACCAAATTACAACCCTTTTCGTTTGCTTTGTTCCAATTAGCAGTTGGGTCCGGAACCATTTAAAGGTATTTTTTGTTAATTTTTTTTCTTGTTTTAGGTTTGGTTAGATTTTAATTAGCAATACCTTCAACGACGCCTAATTAATGCACCTATACACAAAAGGGACACAGGATACATTTTTTCTCGACCTTTACTGAGTTTTTAAAGTCAAAGTTTCTTAAAAAATACTGCACAAAAATCATCATTTTTGCATTTGAATGCTTTATGTTTCCCAGACGGTAAGCTGAAATAAGCTGAAGTGTTTGGGTTTAATTTCTAGCTGTTCTAATTTTCTTTTCAGAATAATAAAGTTCTTTACAATCAGACGTAAGATACTTAAGTAATGTGCAAAAAAGAAGCGCTACCTCTGAAAAATGATTCAACAAAAAATACCAGTTTTCAAAAATTCTTCAAAAAAAGTTCTGCTATAGAAAAAAATCATAATTCTTAAAAAAAATTTAAGCCCAAACTCTATCAGAAAAAGACGGTTTGGATCCTTGAGGGAAAAAAGTTCGATTTTGTCGAATAGTGTAATTAGTGGCTTCGCCTTCGGTTTCCACACAGTCAATAGATTTGAGCGATTGCATTGAAGCAACAATTTGATTCTAAATTTTCAGTTTAATTCATAAACATTTGTATTATTAGCTTACAAAATTGCACGCTCGCTTAACCGTTGTGGTTAGCAATGCAGTTCGTGATAAGCTAGTCTTTCGATGAGCAAAATTCGGAGGAAATCAAATTAATCTGCTCGTTTCGTCGGATAACCGATAGTCGGCAATTGCTTGGAGAAATCTTCAGCAGATAGGTCGTTCAACAATGCAAGTTTGCTGCCAGTTGAAGTTTCTTCACAAAGAACCACAGATTTGAGGCAAGCGTTTATTTTATCAGCAGTAGTTTATCTTGACCTACTGTATTTTAAAAACTTTTTATATCCCTACTTCATACAACAATACTAATACCGAGCCGCGATCGCTTTTTCTAATGTTTTCAATAGTTTATTCAAAACCATGAAAATCATTTCTAACTATACCTGGCCACGCTTCACTATGGCACATTGTGAATGCATGGATTAGAAGTGAGTCGAATAACACGTTCAATACAAATTATTTTTTGCAATAATTGAAGGGTGCAAAATACCCAATATTCCATTTCCGTAATCTTGAGTTGATCGAATCCCTTTCGTCTCCCGCTACGCATAAGGATGCTTCGTGTTATTATCTCTTGTACGGATTCCCGTTCTTCCTCATTCATGTTTGAAAACCATCTTATAATCTAAGGACTACGATTTATTTATTTTTTCACTTTGTCATCAAGGCAGCACAATCCAGGCGTTTCTCCTAAAACCCCCAATGCTCGCGAACTTTCGTAGCACATCAACGCGGGGCTCTTCTCGTCCCATTTTTTGTTCTTCATCAATTGATTAACACTGTTTCGTAGCCTAATTGCTTTGCTCTTCCGTGGGGAAATACTAGATATTCTTGGTCGCGGCATCTACATATATGTATGTTTTAATCTGTATACATATATTAATGATACTCACACAAAACCAATTTTCAAAACAAATCACAAATTTACATATGTAACACTTTCCACACAAATTTTCGACATTTTTTTTAACAAACAGGCAATAAACCAAATCGACCAGGGGTCGGCACACAGACTCACACATTTTTTTGGTTCGTTTGTGACATTTCTCTGCCGCTGCGAAAGCCGAGCAATTGTGCATAGGGCACGAATGCTTCGCTGCCGCTGCGAACAGAATATGAAGCCGTTTGTGCATAGCCCGAAGCTGTCTTCTCTGACGCTACGTCAGCCGGGCAGAATTACGAAACCACACGAAGTCTTTACTCTGTACGTGTGCCGACTGCGCTGCATACGACGCTGCCGAACTCTGGTCTAAACAGATTTATTTAATCTGTACTTTATAAGCACTCTAAACCGACTGAATTTATTTATTTATTTTCATGGCCCACCAAGCAATGCTAGTTTTGACATCTTTGAATTTTACATGTAGCAATAATGGAATTACATACCAAGTAAACAAGCATTGAATTGTTATATATATATATTTAAAGGGGTTAATTTACTAAATTCATCGTTGTTGTCATTATTTGAACAATTTTAATTATTAATAGGGTTGGTCAACCAATTTTAGCTCAGCCATTTCTTCATAGATTTTAATGAACAATACTTTAAACGACGGCAAATAAATGAACCTACAAACCGTCTGATAAAAAGTCCGCATATCTAAGAAAAGACTTTTTAAAATTTTTCTTTATTTATCTACATAATCTCTTTTTAATTCCATATCCAGAATTTCTCCAATTTTTTAATTATTCCCAAAAAATAGGATTTGTTGATGTCGTCAAAATAATCATTTTTTGTGAGATGACTACATTGTTGTACTCAAATCTTTTTTCGCCGAGCCATTTTTTGAGGTTTAAAAAAAAAAAAATAGTCACTAGGGACTAAAAAATGTACGTGGAAAAACTAACTGACGGTGAAAAATGGTTTTTTTTTTCATAAAATTTCCCAGTTGTGTGATTTTTTTACAAAATGTTAAAATGTTCAAAATGATAAAAAAAATAATAACTTTCAAACCGATGCTTAAAACCAAACAAAAACAAAAAAAGTTGGAATCACAAATTATAAAGAACTAGCAGACCCGCGCGCTTCGCTGCTTACTAATTTAATGTTTAAGAATTCACCGAAATTAAACAATGATAATTTTGATGTAATAACATATATTTTTTATTGCAATGATATTTAATAAACAATATTATTTGTTTTGCCGTCTGTACAATTAATAATTAATGCCTAAGGTTTGCCTACTCGTGAGCACGCTACAGTTGACCATGTGAAAATACCGGATGCTCCAAATTTAAACCACAAATGTCCTTGGCATTTATTAAAAGTCATAACAAAAGGAAGACGAATCAGAAATTATAGTCGTTTGCAATCAAATGACATGTCAGTCGGAATCATCGGAATTCTAGGAATTAAAACGTGTTCACCACAAAGTTTCCCAGTCAAAATAGTTGCTTCAAGTAATTTAGTCATAAATTTTATCACAGCAAGTCTTGTACCATTGCAAAGTCTTGGTGGATTAAGATTCCGCAGCATAATTATGTTGGCTCCAACTTTTACTTGTAAATAGTATGGCGGCAATCCAGGTAAGTCCAATGAATTTAGAAATTCGACTGGATAATTTACAACATCATCTTGATTGATAATTGTATCAATCGACCTATGGGATGGAATTCAAAATAGATGCGTTGATCTCATTGACATCTTTATATTTTCCAGCCAAAATTGCTTTTTTCCTCAACCAGTCATGGTTTCTATAATTTTTTACAATATTTGGGATGAATAACAAAAGGAAGACGAATCGGAAATTATAGTCGTTTGGAATCAAATGGCATGTCAGTCGGAATCATCGGAATTCTAGGAATTAAAACGTGTTCACCACAAAGTTTCCCAGTCAAAATAGTTGCTTCAAGTAATTTAGTCATACATTTTATCACAGCAAGTCTTGTACCATTGCAAAGTCTTGGTGGATTAAGATTCCGCAGCATAATTATGTTGGCTCCAACTTTTACTTATAAATAGTATGGCGGCAATCCAGGTAAGTCCAATGAATTTAGAAATTCGACTGGATAATTTACAACATCATCTTGATTGATAATTGTATCAATCGACCTATACGCAACCATTTCTCCTGGGATGGAATTTAAAATAGATGCGTTGATCTCATTGACATCTTTATATTTTCCAGCCAAAATAGCTTTTTCCCTCAACCAGTTATGGTTTCAATAATTTTGTACGAAACACTCTGAATCAAGTCATCCTTCGATGACACAAAAGAGCAAAAATTATTTGGAAGCGTTATGAAGCCAGAATTGTCGACGGGAAGTATGCCATTACCAATGTCCAACAGTTGTCTGGAAAACACATCTGCTGAAGCATCGTTTTGAAACTGAACACGTACATTTGTAGTCAATCTAAGTGTTTTCACAGAGCGCCACAAATTAGATGTTTTCAAACACGCATTCATTTCATCAGCAGCAGTTCCTAATTTGACTACAGGCAATGTTTGTCTGAAATCATCTGCTAACAATATCAATGCACCACCAAACAATCGATTATCTCCACGAATATCTTTCAACGTACGATAAAGTGCTTCCAGTGACTTCTTGTATTGCTGCAGCACTCTCGCCATTGCAGATCTTTTTGAAATGTTGCATGTAGGATTATGGTCAGCCTGCATGTTCAAAGGCAACTTAAGGGCAGAGTGCGCCGTGCGACCACCATCCAATAATGTGACAGCGATGCCAGACGAAGCCAAATGACAAACGTTTTTCCGGTACCTCCAGCTGCATCCAAAAAGAACAGTCCACCATGTTGTTCTTCGATAGCTCGCAATATTTGTTCGTAAACCGTTCTTTGATTGATATTTAAGTGTGGCTCAATGTTTTGCAGAAACATGTTAAGCTCGGCACGATCATACTGTTGTTCACGCTCCACTTCTTTGTTGAAAAGGTCGTGTATTTTACGATTAGGCGCTGTCATACCTAATTGAGCTAAAGCTTTGCTTGCCATCATCAAGCAAAGGTCTTCAATAGCGATTAATGCTTCGTTGTAAATTTCCGGCATATAGTCCATGTTTATATCACCCGTTTGATGGCGCAATCGATGTAAAAAATCTTTTGACAAATGGTCCACGAACATTTATAAGCAACGAACATTTATAAGCAACAATCGCCAAAAATAACAATCTTAATTGTTGGGATGAACTGTATTAATTCGTCCTATCGCATCTGAGTGAAACAATACTTGCTGACCATAAACGGCTCGTCCGCGTCTTCGCCTTTGAAAAACTTTTCACGAATTATTCCACGTATAATATTCGGGTACTTCGGCGTATAGCAATGTTTTCGTAAAATCATCTGCTTGAAACAACGCAAAAAATACAGTTAGAGTTGTTGATGGTGGTTGCGCAGATCTTCGCATTGCATTTCCGGGTTTGACAAAAAACGCGTTGACCGTTTTCAAGATGAACAGCTAAATGAACTACAGTTGGAAGGCTATCATGGGTCGGGTATAATAATATGTGCCATACTGCTTCAATCGAACTGATGTATCCGCCCTTTTGAAATTGAGTGATTTAAATCCCTTGTTGATAGCCATCTTGGCCGCTCCAAAACAATATGGGATATTGAAGAGCATCATAACAGCGATGTGACTCGGATACACGTTCAAGTTGTTTATATGTACGATGAAGCACAGATCACTTAGGTGTCCATCCATTAAGTAATGTGCTCAATGGTTATGGTGGGCTCCCCAATTCAGACAATTTCACTTAACCACTCGCACAGCACATCCCATCTGAGACAACGGTCGTAATCGGTGACACTATTGTACGCGAACGCAACACCTTGTAGATTTTGTATATCACGACGTTCATTTGCAGTTGTTGTTGCATCCTTGTTCCGTTGATTTGAACGGGACCTTGCTGTGCGTAGACGATTATTTTCATTGCGATGTGTAATGTTTTGGCTACTTTTACGGCTCCTCGAAACCACAACTTATGACGCATTTCGAGTTTGCCGGCCCAAATTTGATCGTCTCGACATTTAACTTTAAAAACCACAATGGTTGCTTTAAAACGCACACATTTTCAAAAGCAACAAATATACTTACACAAATTGCAATTTTTTCAGAGAACGATTTTTCACACAAAATGTACATAATAGTCGTTCAAACACACGTTTTTAGACCAAATTTTAAAACGTTGTTTTGATTAATCCTTAATTTTCGAATAACCTATTTAAAGAAAAGTACAAACTTTTGCATAGAAACAAAGCCACATACTCTGGCTATCATAAAAAAAAACGCGCATGCAATATGGTGCACGCGTTGCAGAGAAATGAAATGAAATAGGCGTTCAAACACAGACTTTTGAACCAAATTTTAGATATTTTATTAATTTGTAATTCTTGAGGAACCTATTTATACAAAAGTACAAGTTGTGCATTGTGCAACCCAGGCCACATACTCTGGCTATCATTTGCAAAAAACCGCATGCAATTTGGTGCACGTGTTTAGGAGGTAGACACTTACACACACGATTTTTTCAACAAATTTATAATATAGATTTAGATAAAAAAATTATTTCTTTATCGGCATTATATTTTTTTTAAGGAAATTCAGAATTTTGTTTAAAAAAAAAATTATAAAGAGAAGGAACGTGTGAGTTGCTGCTGGATGCGACTCTACTTTTATACCCGTATTCACTCAGTATATAAATTTGTGAGAGTTTTAAAATATTTAAAATTTTACATTTTTTTGCTCGATCTATTATCACATCTACAATGTCGATTGTACATCTAAAATGAATATTCTACATTGTGTATGTAATGCAGGTTCTACATCTTCTCCGCAACGGTCGCGCACTGCACAGGGCAGAGTGTGTGCGAGCGAGAAAGAGAATAAGTAGCGTCAGCAGCGCAAGAGATTGTGGGGGAAGCAACTGAAAATTAATTTCTTCATTCTGGCTATAATAATTATCCGATCTGTACTAGATTTGGCAATCTGGTAGATATGGCTATTATCGTATCTTTAAAATTGTGGATGCCACAGATTTTCGTCCTTTGTGAGGGCGGAAGGGGGCGGAGCGAAATTTTAAAATACACTTGTAACAGTGGGATATCACATGAGTCTAGAAACAAAATTTTGTTGCTCTAGCTCTTATAGTCTTTGAGATCTAGGCGCTCATCAAGAGCGCCAACCTCAAAATTCGATCTTCAAAATTGGTCAGGGCAAAAACAAAAAAGTGAATTGCTGTGAACAGCCGTAGCAGCCCGATTTGGCTGTCGATAAGTCTCTGTTAAACATAACTCGGGTATAACAGCAGTCAATTTTAAAGATACGATAAAACTAAAAACGCAGTATCGTAGAGAATGACTATATCTATCAGATTGCCGAATCTGAATCAGATCGGATCATTATTATAGCCAGAATAAAGAAATTAATTTTCACTTGGTTCCCCCACCTCCTCTGGCGCTGCTGACGCTACTCATTCTCTTTCTCGCTCGCACACACTCTGCCCTGTGCAATGCGCGAGCAACCCCTATCGGAGGAGAAGTAGAATCTAAATGGTAGATGTAGAATATTTGTTCTAGATGTATTATCTACATTTTACATGTAGATGTAGTTAACAAATGTAGCAAAAAAATGTAAAATGTAAAATTTTAAAATTTTTTTTAAATTTTAATCATAAGCTCATAAATTTATATACTGACTGAGTACGGGTATAAAAGTAGAGTCGCGACTAGAAGCGACTCACGTTCCTTCTCGTTTTTTTATTTACTTGAAATTGCACATTTATTACATATATGTATATATGTACACACACACATACATGCCGAATTCCCCGGTCCCCGTCCCCGATCCAAAGACCTTTGGACCTGGAGAGGAAAAGAGCTGAAAAATGGACCATATATATTTTTAACCCTAATATCTCGCCACTCAGAGGAAAACACGCGCTAGAAAGAGATAGCAAGTGTTTTACTTCTCCGCTGGCAGGCGAGAACATTTTTTCGCTAATAAATAAATATAAATAATAATAAATCGAAATAATGAAAAACAAATACTGACAATTAATTCGTAATTCAGAAAAATGTTTAAGAAAATAAAAAAAAATTAAAAATAAATATTTATAGTAATAGAAAGAATTTTATTTGTGAGGAAGAAGAAGACAGAAAAGTGTTTTACTTCTCCGCTGACAGGCGAGAACATTTTTTCGCTAATAAATAAATATAAATAATAATAAATCGAAATAATGAAAAACAAATACTGACAATTAATTCGTAATTCAGAATAATGTTTAAGAAAATAAAAAAAAATTAAAAATAAATATTTATAGTAATAGAAAGAAGACAGAAAATACAGAAAAAAATCGTGCGCTACACAACCTCTTTCGACGCCGTTTGACAAACGACTGGCAAAGAGTTATTGTTGCACCATGGCCGTGCTCTCTCTTACTCTCTCAGGTCCTACTGAGAGCATAGTCTTCCTCTCTCAGGTCCTACTGAGAGCAGGCCCTGAGAGCATAGGACCTGGAGCTGCAAATTTTTCTGTAACACATTCGTTGTATGAACTGGCACATCTATATACTGTATGGTTAGTGGTTTAGACCAGGGGTCGGCACCCAGCCTCACACATTTTTTTGGTGCGTTTGTGTGCGACGACATCTGAAATTTCACTGCCGCTGCGAAAGTCGAGCAATTGTCCATATATGCCCTATAGGGCACGAATGCTGCGCTGCCGCTGCGAGCAGAATTACGAAGTTTTGTGCATAGCCCGTAGCTGGCTTCTCTGCCGCTACGTCAGCCGGGCAGAATTACGAAGTATTTACTCTGTACGTGTGCCGACTGCTCTGCCTAAAATGTCACCCTATGCACAGTGTATAGGAAGCTGCCGACCTCTGCTTTAGACCATCGCCGACAATCCTCTTAAAGAGAAGTTTCCAAAACATTTTTTCATCAAATTATTCGATATCTAAATTGAGCGATGAGATGATGGCCAGCACTACTATTTCATTGAACAGAAAATATCATGGGTAGTTGTCTAAAGTCATGAAAAACAAGATGGCATGCAAATGAACCCAAATGAAAATTGTGGCTGTCACAAATTTTTATCCTTTGTGGGGGCGGGGCGAAGTTTTGAAATATACTTGTAGGAGTGGGATATCACATGAGTCTCGACACAAAATTTGGTTGCTCTAGCTCTTATAGTCTCTGAGAACTAGGCGCTCGTCAAGACGGACAGACGGACGGGCAGAAGGACATGTTAACATCTTAGCTCTGTTGGTTTGGTAAAAATTGTGCCAAACTACAAAATCGAGGTATGTGCTAAACTGATGAAGAACGGTGCATGTTGGTATTACTGTATGTATGTATTTAATTAAATAACAAAGCTAAAAACAAACGGTGGCAAGTTTTTCAAATGAATCACTGTACAATCGAATACTAATTATTCATTATTTCTGACAGCACAAATTTTAGTTTTACAACCGGACTCAAATTGCCGCAATTTGAAACTATTTTATTTTCATATTTCATAAAGTGACATATTGTAAAAACTGACATAATATGCTATACATAATAGAATATGAATATTATTATTGACAAAACTTTCTCATTGCTTGTTTTTATTGTTTTTATTGTTTTTATTATTGGGACACAAAAAATATTAAGAACTAAGATTTTATCAATAAAATCCAACATGGAAATAAAGTACACATTGGAGGACTTGCTAGGTGTAGGTTTTATTTCAACTATTCTCTTGATTTCGACATTAAAATGTTATATATTACCTGTTAATTATTCGTTTTTTAATAATAGTTCTACGATATTGTTTTTGATATTATTATTATCAATACAACTAAGTAGTGCTGGGAAACCTACTATATCGATGCTTTTATCGATATATCGTTGGAGAGAAAAAGTATCAACTAAACCATTAACCATACTGTATTGTTAGTGACTAAACCACTAATCGTGTTATGACCTTAGACTTTGCTAATAGCCTTTTCCCACACAGCACATCTATTAGGAACAGTGGGAAATTTTGACAGATGTGAAACACCGATTCCCACTGGCACCATCCATGAGAAACAGCTGATGCTCACAATTCCGGTGAAAATTTGCTTACGTTTATAATTAAAATTAATATAAATAATATTGCAATTGTTGTGCATGTGATTTAGCAGCAAAACATGGTGGAGGACATGGATTTTAAAGATTCACATATGTCAAAAATTTCCACCATTCCTCCGGGCTCAGTGTGCAGAAGGTATTAAACCAACTCTATTTCTCCATCTAGTCTGTTAGCAAAGTCTAATGTCGTACTTATAACTAGAGAGATAGACAATATGCAAAATTAACCTGGAAACGTGTTTTAGAGACCGTTACGAACCGCGATACGGAAACACCATATAGCGAAAAGAATGCCTTAATTTTGTGCTCATTTTGCTCATCTATGTACGTCACAAATGTCGATTTTCAACGGAGCGGATGTATGCATCTCGCTCACAATTAATGGTTTTAGGGCAGCAAGTTATACCCTCTGCACACTGAGCCCATCCCGGAGGAACGGTGGGAATTTTTGAAATATGTGAAACTCCGATTCACACTGCGACCATCCACCATCCCCCATCCATGAGAAACAGCTGATGCTCATAATTGCGTGCGGAAATTTGTTTACGTCTTTAATTAAAATGAATATTAATAATATTGCAATGGTTGTAAATGTGATTCAACAGCAAAACATATTCTTGACCAAACTAATCATGTTGCTGCACATGGATGATGAGGATGTGGACGAGGAGGAGATATTAGAATTGATATTTGTTTCGAAAAAACTGAAGCGTGGTCATTTGTGACTGCATCTACAAAATTTAATCAATGTTTTAAATACAATATATATGATAGGGCTTTTTAGAAGCGGTTCGGGACATTTTGGGAGAAAGATGTAGCCGAAAACAAAGTTGCTGTTTAATGAAAATTTTATATCGCCATACTTTGGGCTGTTTTATGAGTAAATAATAGACGGAGGGCTGTTAGCCAACAGCGTGTGCAATTTCCTGCATGAGTTTTGCAAAACACTCCTCATAAACAAATTCCCAGAGGATAGTCCACAAACTATCTCACTTCTGAGTTTTTGTGCCTGAGAATATTTTGACATCAGATGTTTTGTTGTTGTTTTTTTTCCATTTTCCTGTCTGTCATTGTTTACATTTTCGTAGTGAATTCCGATTTTTCGTTGTGAATGTCAAATATTTATGGTTGCATTTGACAATTATCGAAAAAATACCGCATGGAAACGTGCTAATTAGGAACATCCCAGATGGATGGCGGAATAACTGGGAAATTTTCGGAACGGCAAAACCTTACGGCCCATCCCAGAAATGGATGGGGGATGGTGGATGGTCGTCAGTGTGAAAAGGCTATTAAAGGACAAAAACAAGTTCCTTTTGAAAAGTCATTTTTAAATCCGGCTTTGGGGATATTTTATTTTTGTGGTCAAGTAGATGTGTTTAACGTCTAGAAGGAATCGTTTCCGACCCCATAAACTATATAAATACATATATTCTTGATCAGTACAATCGACGAGTCAATATAGCCATGTCTGTCTGTCCGTCCGTCTGTCCGTCTTGATGAGCGCCTAGATCTCAGAGACTATAAAAGCTAGAGCAACGAAATTTTTTTTCCAGACTCATGTGATATCACACTGTTACAAGTGTATTTCAAAATTGCACGTCGCCCCCTTCCGCCTTCACAAAGAACGAAAATCTGTGGTATCCACAATTTTAAAGATACGATAAAACTAAAAACGCAGTATCGTAGAGAATGATTATATCTATCAGATCGCCGAATATGAATCAGATCGGATCATTATTAAAGCCAGAATAAAGAAATTAATTTTCAGTTGCTTCTCCCACCTCCTCTGGCGCTGCTGACGCTATTCATTCTCTGTCTCGCTTGCACACACTCTGCCCTGTGCAATGCGCGAGCAACCCCTAGCGGAGGAGATGTAGAATCTAAATGGTAGATGTAGAATATCTGTTCTACATGTATAATCTACATTTTAGATGTAGATGTAGTTAACAGATGTAGCAAAAAATGTAAAATGTAAAATTTTTTTAAATTTTAATCATAAGCTTACAAATTTACATACTGACTGAGTACGGGTATAAAAGTAGAGTCGCGACTAGAAGCGACTCACGTTGCTGCTCGTTTTTTATTAGAAAAATTACAACAAAATAAATTAAATACATACATTAATCATTCATTATTATTTATTTATTTTAGTACATACATAGGTTGCTCTTCACTTAAGTACCTTGTGATACACGACATTTTTTGGATGGACTTACGACCCGTGAACATGCCACATATAATTGACCATGGGAAAAACATGGATGTTCTAGATTCAAACCACAAACTTTTAAGGATTGGCCTTGTGATTTGTTGATGGTCATGGCAAATGCAAGACGGATCGGAAATTGAAGTCTTTTAAATTCAAACGGCATATCGGTTGGGATCATCGGGAACCTCAGAATAAGAATTTCCTCACCTTTGAATTTTCCTTTTAGTATCGTCGCGTAAATTACATTGTTCATCAATTTTCTAACCATCAAACGCGTATCGGTGCACAGTTTTGGTTGGTTTATGTTTCGAAGCATGATTAGTACGGAGTCAAAGTTTAGCCGTAATTTGTGCGGTGGTAAGCCAGGCACATCCAGGGAGTTTAAAAATTTGATTGCACAGTTGGTGGCTTCATCTTCATTTGTGACGCAGTCAATAGATTTGAATGAATGCATTGTTCCAATGATCTTATTTTGAATTATGTAGTTCAGGTCATCTACATCTTTATTCTTAGCCGCTAAAATGGCTCGCTCACTCAACCATTCATTATTTTTTTTAGTTAGAAATAATGTTTGGAAATACATTGTTGATAAGTTTGTCTTTTGATGAGACAGAATTACAGAAATTATTTGGAAATGATATCAATCCGCTCGATAACTCTCATGTTTGTTGTCAGCTGCAGTTTCTTCACATAGTGCCATAGATTCGACGATTTGAGGCAAGCGTTTATTTCTTCGGCAGCCGTAGATCTTGGAATTACTGGCAGTGTTTTGCGGAAATCGCCAGACAGTAAAATCATTGCTCCCCCAAAACATCTTGAGTCATTGCGTAAATCTTTCAATGTTCGGTTAAGTGCTTCTAATGCACGTTTATGCGCCATTGTGCATTCGTCCCAGATGATGATTTTCGATGCCGATAAAACTTTGGCCATTGCTGAGTGTTTTGCAATATTACACGTTGGTTCTTCAATAGTTTGAAGATTTAACGTTAATTTTAATGCTGAATGAGCCGTTCGGCATCCTTTTAACAATGTTGCTGCTATTCCAGAAGAAGCAACGGCAACCGCTATGTTGGATCTCGCACGAACAGTGGCTAAAACTACTGACATGAGAAATGTCTTACCAGTTCCACCAGGGGCATCTAGGAAATATAAACCACCATTTCATCATCGATTGCTTTCATTAAAATATCATAAACGTCCTTTTGTTGGGAATCCAACAGGGGTACATTCGTTTGAACCAGCAAAAATTTGGCTTTGTTTTTAGAAGAGGATTAATTATCTACTATATAAAAATAAGTCGGGTTTCCTTACTGACGCCATCACTCCAGAACGCACGAACCGATTTCCACGGTTTTGCATTCGTTGAGGTTTATAGCAAAGAAAATTCACGAAAAATTTCAACAGAAAAGCGGGAAAATGTATTTGTATTATCTACTATATACAACAATACAGCGCCATCTCTGATACATAGCATGTACTACAAACCAATATTTTAAGTAGGCGCCGGTGCGTAATACATTGTTTGACAGCTACTCATTGTTCTCTTCTCAGTTAATTTCATGTGACATACCGGTATTGTGCTCACTGTGAAAACGAAATTTAAAAAAAAAGTTATTCGTTTCCTCACATTTCAATTGGAAACCACCAAATCAATCACGTGTATTGTGAAAATGTGTATTCAATTTCAACAGCAGGCCTTTGTCTTTAAGGTGGTAAGTTGAACTGTGTAAATTATATGGATCGTGCTTTTGAGGTTAAATTCACCACTCTGTCCACAGTCCAAAATGCCTACAGAACGACGTGCGAACATCGGACGCCGCACAAGACATGCAAGCCAGCAACAAGTGTATTCACAGAACTTAAGAGAAGAAAGACAAAATATAATAAGAGAAAATTCCCGATTGGGACAGCGCGTGAGGACAAGAAGATCATTGTCATCATACAATCGCTTGGCATTCCAATATGATCCCACTGCGAACTACAGTGATGATGAAAATTTAGATATTGGACCAATGACGAATATATGTCGATATTGCAATGCGTTAAAGTTCAAAAGAGAAACGGCTGGATTGTGCTGCGCCAGTGGAAAAGTCAAACTGGATCCATTACTTACACCACCATAGCCACTGAAACCATTGTTCGATGGAAGTGATCCCGATTCCATTCATTTTCTTCAACACATCCTTGAATATAATAACTGCTTTCGCATGACTTCCTTTGGAGCTAATATCATTCGAGAAGGCGGCTTCATGCCGACTTGCAAGGTAAAAGATACAACACACATAACCAATCACTAACACAAACAAAATGAATTGCAACACGTAACAACTACATATACACCACACACTACACCATCACACGATCAGAAGTTACACCGTATTCTTCAACAAATGATTGTTTGCAATTACAGATACAAGGACAAATATATCATTTGCATGGTTCAATGGTGCCAACACCAGATGAACCGCATCAATTTCTGCAAATATATTTCATTTCGTCGATGGTGGATCAGCTGAATGTGCGGTGCAATATACAGGGAACACAACAGTTAAAGAGACGAATTATTGAACAGTTGCAAGAATTTTTTCACGCTAATAATGCTGTGGTTAATATGTTCAAAACAGCATTGGAACGAATGCCATCGGATACGCACAAATTTGTCATAAAAGCGGATTGTACCCCAACAGGTGAACATGTGCGAAGATTCAATGCACCCACCGTTAATGATGTTGCTGCAATTATTGTTGGCGATCAAACTAAATCGCGAGACATTGTCGTTCAGCGAAGAAGCAATATCATGCATCGTGTAAACGAGACACATCGTTTGTACGATGCGTTACAATATCCAATCATTTATTGGCAAGGGCAAGACGGATACGACATCACGTTGAAGATGGTCGATCCAATTACAGGTACAATATTCATACATTCCATTAACAAATTATTTAATTTTGCATTTTCAGGCGTATCAACGAATAAAAATCTAAGCGCAATGAATTACTATGCGTATAGTATGATGATTCGTACATATGAGGAGAATGTCATTCTAAAGTGCCGTCGGCTATTCCAGCAATTCGCTGTCGACATGTATGTTAAAGTCGAGACAGAACGTTTAGCGTTTATCCGATTCAATCAGGCAAAGCTACGATCTGAGGACTATATACACTTGCGTGATGCTATTCATTCAGATGGTGATGTTCAGAATATTGGACGTCTGACGATTCTCCCATCATCTTATATCGGAAGCCCACGCCACATGCACGAATACGCTCAAGACGCTATGACGTACGTGCGAAATTATGGAACTCCGGATTTATTTATTACGTTCACATGCAATCCGAAGTGGACGGAAATTGAACGTGAGTTGGAACCGGGCCAAAAACCGCAAGATCGCCATGACATAATCGCCAGAGTATTTCAGCAAAAACTCAAGGTTATGATGGATGTGCTTACTAAGTATCGAGTTTTTGGTGACACACGTTGTTATATGTATTCGGTGGAATGGCAGAAGCGTGGACTACCGCATGCTCATATCCTAATTTGGTTGCTGAACAAATTACATTCAAATGAAGTGGATGACATCATATCAGCTGAAATTCCTGATCCAGTCACTGATCCCCATCTACACGACATTGTGACGACACAGATGGTGCATGGACCGTGCGGTGCATTAAATCCATTATCGCCTTGCATGGCTGATGGAAAGTGCACAAAACGATATCCGCGACCGTTAGTTGCTGAAACAGTCACAGGGAATGATGGATATCCAGTTTATCGTCGGCGTTCAAAAGAAGATAATGGTCGAACTATAAAAGTTAAAGTTCAAAATCAAGAGATTGAGATCGGAAATGAATTCATTGTCCCATATTGCCCGCTGCTATCACGAATTTTCAAAACACATGCAAACGTTGAGAGTTGTCATTCGGCCAAATCAATCAAATATTTGTGCAAGTACGTCACAAAAGGCAGCGACATGGCTGTGTTTGGTATTGCGTCGGAAAATACGAATGACGAAATCAGCAACTTCCAAATGGGCAGATACATCAGTACTAATGAAGCACTGTGGCCATTATTGTCATTTAAAATTCATGAAAGATATCCCACAGTTGTACATTTAGCAGTGCATTTGGAAAATGGCCAAAGAGTTTACTTCAATGAGGCTAATGCGGCACAACGAGCTGAGAGACCACCATCGACAACATTGACTAGCTTCTTTGCAATGTGTGAAGCAGATCCATTCGCAGCGACGCTGATGTATGTTGAAATGCCCAAGTATTACACTTGGAATCAATCAACAAAGAAATTCCAACGTCGCAAACAAGGAACCCCAGTTCCAGATTGGCCACAGGTGTTTTCCACTGATGCACTAGGTCGCATGTATACTGTTCATCCTAGAAATGATGAATGTTTTTATTTGCGACTGCTGTTGGTAAATGTACGTGGACCAAAATCATTCGCGCATTTGAAAACTGTGAATGGCCACCAATGCCAAACATATAGAGAAGCATGTCAACTATTGGGTTTGCTGGAGAACGATTCTCATTGGGATTTAACACTTGCGGATTCAGTTGTTTCATCAAATGCGTACCAAATACGAACGCTGTTCGCAATTATCATCACCACATGTTTTCCTTCACAACCAATTCAGTTATGGAACAAATACAAAGGCGACATATGTGAAGATATCTTGCATCGCTTGCGCATTCAAACGAATAATCCTGACATCCAAATAACCGATGAAATCTATAATGAAGGATTGATTCTGATTGAGGATCAATGCTTGACTATTGCAAACAAGCTACTGATTGAAGTAGGAATGATTGCGCCAAATCGATCGATGCACGATGCATTCAACCAAGAATTAAATCGAGAGCTGCAATACAATGTTGATACATTGCAGGAATTCGTTCGAAATAATGTGCCTTTGCTGAATGAACAGCAAAAGCAAGTATACGAAACATTAATGCAAGCGGTGGACAATAATACTGGTGGTCTATTCTTCCTGGACGCACCTGGAGGAACAGGGAAAACATTTGTCATTTCATTGATTTTGGCCACTATTCGATCAAGATGTGACATAGCTTTGGCGTTAGCATCATCCGGAATTGCGGCGACTCTTCTAGATGGCGGTCGTACTGCACATTCTGCGCTTAAGTTGCCACTCAATTTAAACACAATTGATACTCAACATGCAATATTTCCCGATCCAGTGCAATGGGAAAATTGTTGATGCAATGCAAGCTCATTGTTTGGGATGAGTGCACAATGGCACATAAGAAATCACTTGAAGCACTTAACTTCAGACTGAAGGATCTTCGGCGAAATAACAACATCTTTGGCGGCTTGATGATATTATTGGCAGGCGATTTCAGGCAGACGTTGCCAGTAATTCCCCGTGGAACGCCTGCAGATGAATTGAATGCTTGCCTGAAGGCATCACCTTTATGGAATAACGTAAAAACATTATCGCTAACAACTAATATGAGAGTTCAACTTCAAAATGATCAAAGTGCTGCACAATTTTCCAAACAATTGTTAGCTGTTGGAAATGGAAAAGTCCCAGTTGATGCGACATCTGGATTAATTACTCTTACAAACGACTTTTGCCGATTTGTAGACTCTCAATTAGCTCTTATTGAAAATGTTTTCCCAAACATTAGTGAGAATTATCAGAATTATGCTTGGTTAAGACAACGAGCAATTCTTGCCGCAAAGAATAATGATGTACACGCACTGAATTTCACAATTCAATCAAAAATTGCTGGCGATTTGGTGACATACAAATCCGTTGATTCCATAACAAATCCCGATGATGTAGTAAATTATCCAACAGAGTTTTTGAACTCTCTGGAGTTACCAGGATTTCCACCACATAACTTGCAACTTAAAGTTAGCACAGTTATTATGATATTGCGTAATTTGAATCCACCGCGACTTTGCAACGGTACTCGACTTTCGGTAAAAAGACTTATGCCGAATTTGATTGAGGCAACCATTATTAGCGGAAAGTACGCAGGTGAAAATGTATGTATTCCTCGAATACCAATGATTCCGACTAATCTTCCGTTTGACTTCAAACGATTGCAATTTCCAGTTCGCCTTGCGTTCGCAATGACAATTAACAAGTCGCAAGGCAAATCGCTTAGTGTTTGCGGAATAAATTTAGAAAATCATTGTTTTTCACATGGGCAGTTATACGTTGCGTGTTCACGAGGTGCTTTGTTTGTGTTAACGTCAGACCAAAAAACAAAAAATGTGGTTTACCAAAGAGCACTTCAATGAAACGGATAATTTGCGAACACGCATAACGCTTCGACTTAATAACATTTCATTTTTGTAATCGAAATGAATTCATTACTGTTTTGAAATGAAATACAATTTTTCGTTTTAAAATATAAAACAAATAAAAATTGTTCTTCATTTTTTAATCACCAAACGAAATGTTACATAAAACGAAGCAATCTGGTGGCGAAACGGAGTTTGCCGGGTTTGCTATCTTCTACTATATAAAAATAAGTCGGGTTTCCTTACTGACGCCATCACTCCAGAACGCACGAACCGATTTCCACGGTTTGGCATTCGTTGGAAAGGTCTTGGGCTCCGTGAGGTTTATAGCAAAGAAAATTCAAGAAAAATTTCAACAGAAAAGCGGGAAAATGTATTTGTATTATCTACTATATAAAAATAAGTCGGGTTTCCTTACTGACGCCATCACTCCAGAACGCACGAACCGATTTCCACGGTTTTGCATTCGTTGGAAAGGTCTTGGGCTCCGTGAGGTTTATAGCAAAGAAAATTCACGAAAAATTTCAACAGAAAAGCGGGAAAATGTATTTGTTTTATCTACTATATACTACAATACAGCGCCATCTCTGATACATAGCATGTACTACAAACCAATATTTTAAGTAGGCGCCGGTGCGTGATACATTGTTTGACAGCTACTCATTGTTCTCTGCTCAGTTAATTTTATGTGACAAACCAGTATGTGATCACTGTGAAAACGAAATTTAAAAAAAAGTTATTCGTTTCCTAACATGTCAATTGGAAACCATCAAATCAATCACGTGTATTGTGAAAATGTGTATTCAATTTCAACAGCAGGCATTTGTCCTTAAGGTGGTAAGTTGAACTGTGTAAATTATATGGATCGTGCATTTGAGGTTAAATTCACCACTCTGTCCACAGTCCAAAATGCCTAAAGGACGACGTGCGAACATCGGCCGCCGCACAAGACATGCAAGCCAGCAACAAGTGTATTCACAGAACTTAAGCGAAGAAAGACAAAATATAAGAGAAAATTCCCGATTGGGACAGCCGATATTGCAATGCGTTAAAGTTCAAAAGAGAAACGACTGGATTGTGCTGCGCAAGTGGAAAAGTGATCCCGATTCAAGCCATTTTCTTCAACACATCCTTGAATACAATAACTGCTTTCGCATGACTTCCTTTGGAGCTAATATCATTCGAGAAACAATTTCCAAACAATTGTTAGCTGTTGGAAATGGGAATGTCCCAGTTGATGCGACATCTGGATTAATTACTCTTACCAACGACTTTTACCGATTTTTAGACTCTCAATTAGCTCTTATTGAAAATGTTTTCCCAAACATTAGTGAGAATTATCAGAATTATGCTTGGTTAAGACAACGAGCAATTCTTTCCGCAAAGAATAATGATGTACACGCACTGAATTTCACAATTTAATCAAAAATTGCGATTTGGTGACATACAAATCCGTTGATTCCAAAACAAATCCCGATGATGTAGTAAATTATCCAACGGAGTTTTTGAACTCTCTGGAGTTATCAGGATTTCCACCACATAACTTGCAACTCAAAGTTGGTACAGTTATTATGATATTGCGTAATTTGAATCCACCGCGACTTTGCAACGGTACTCGTGATTGAGGCAACCATTATTAACGGAAAGTACGCAGGTGAAAATATATGTATTCCTCGAATACCAATGATTCCGACTAATCTTCCGTTTGACTTCAAACGATTGCAATTTCCAGTTCGCCTTGCGTTCGCAATGACAATTAACAAGTCGCAAGGAAAATCGCTTAAAGTTTGAGGGATAAATTGAGAAAATCATTGTTTTTCACATGGACAGTTATACGTTGCGTGTTAACGAGTTGGGAAACCATCCGCTTTGTTTGTGTTAACGTCAGACCAAAAACAAAAAATGTGGTTTACCAAAGAGCACTTCAATGAAACGGATAATTTGCGAACACGCATAACGCTTCGATTCAGTATTTACTTTGGATTCACTTTAATTTACTTAGAGAAGTTCAACTAAATAACACTTCATTTTTGTAATCGAAATGAATTCATTACTGTTGTGAAATGAAATAAAATTTTTCCTTTTTGTTTACATAAAACGAAGCCATCTGGTGGCGAAACGGAGTATGTATTCCTCGAATACCAATGATTCCGACTAATCTTCCGTTTGACTTCAAACGATTGCAATTTCCAGTTCGCCTTGCGTTCGCAATGACAATTAACAAGTCGCAAGGCAAATCGCTTAGTGTTTGCGGAATAAATTTAGAAAATCATTGTTTTTCACATGGGCAGTTATACGTTGCGTGTTCACGAGTTGGGAAACCATCTGCTTTGTTTGTGTTAACGTCAGACCAAAAAACAAAAAATGTGGTTTACCAAAGAGCACTTCAATGAAACGGATAATTTGCGAACACGCATAACGCTTCGACTTAATAACATTTCATTTTTGTAATCGAAATGAATTCATTACTGTTTTGAAATGAAATACAATTTTTCGTTTTAAAATATAAAACAAAAAAAATTGTTCTTCATTTGTTAATCACCAAACGAAATGTTACATAAAACGAAGCAATCTGGTGGCGAAACGGAGTTTGCCGGGTTTGCTAGTAATCAATAATTATTAGTTTGTATTTGCATAAGTTCCTATTTACTTAATAGAAGCATTGAGCTAGAATAAAATTCGTTTATCATTTCACTTATTAACCTACGCATGAATAAAATACAGACCGCAGAATGTTAGCAAAAACAAAACCATTGAGAGCCGTAGCAAATGAAAAATTTTGATTTGCTCTGCTCTCATCTCGCTCTCAGTTTTCGACTACCGCTCCGGTTACGCAGAGCACATCATTTCATTTTCTGCTATTGCTATTGGTGAGCCATATCAAGCGAAAAAACTACAGAGCAGAGCAGAGCGAATACTTTTTCGTTGTTCGGCTACGGCTCTGCTCAAAGTGAGAGCGGGAGCGAGAGCAAAATGAAATACTACGGAGTAGCGTAGCATTTTCAAACGCTGGTTGGAACTACTAAATCTAATTCCTGGTGATCATATTAACGTTCCCATTCCAATTTCGACCAATATTAGCTGCTTCGAAAAAACTTAGCAAAAAAAATAGATGTACTCCTCAGAACGTAGTTTGGCTTTGTTCAACCTAATGAAAGTTAAACATTTCGTTTCTATTTTGACATACATGTCGACGCAATATGATTGAGAAGCACGAAGTCGAGCCATACTAATGCGTCGCTGTTCATTCTATTCATTTGCAGTGTTTCATATCCTTCTTGCATTACGGCTTTGTTGGGAAAGACTCGATCGTCTTGGTCTCGGCATTGTTGATTAAACTTCACTTCACTTCAATTCACCTAAAAATGTATTTCAAAACTCAAATTTTCAACCATTTATTCATAGACAAAATTACTTAGCTGTTTGAGATGCGTTTTGTTATTCCAAGTCTTATGCGTTTTTGTTATACCGCGTTTTATAATTCACTTCACTTTTTATACCCGTACTCAAAAAAAGTTAAGGGGTATACTGTATTTGTGGTAAAAGTGGATGTGTGTAACGCAGAGAAGGAAAATTTTCCGACCCCATAAAGTATATATATTATTGATCAGTATCAATAGCCGAGTCGATAGAGCCATGTCTGTCTGTCCGTCCGTCTTTCCGTCTGTCCGTCTTGATGAGCGCCTAGACTAGAGCCTAGAGCCTAGAGACTAGAGACTCAGAGACTAGAGCAACTAAATTTTGTTTCGAGACTCATGTGATAATAAACTGCTACAAGTGTATTTCAAAATTTCGCCCCGCCGGCTTCCGTTCTCACAAATGACGAAAATCTGTGGTATCCACAATTTTAAAGATACGATAAAACTAAAAACGCAGTATCGTAGAGAATGATTATATCTATCAGATCGCCGAATATGAATCAGATCGGATCATTATTAAAGCCAGAATAAAGAAATTAATTTTCAGTTGCTTCTCCCACCTCCTCTGGCGCTGCTGACGCTATTCATTCTCTGTCTCGCTCGCACACACTCTGCCCTGTGCAATGCGCGAGCAACCCCTAGCGGAGGAGATGTAGAATCTAAATGGTAGATGTAGAATATCTGTTCTACATGTATAATCTACATTTTAGATGTAGATGTAGTTAACAGATGTAGCAAAAAAATGTAAAAAGTAAAATATTAAAAATTTTTTTTTAATTTCAATCATAATCTCACAAATTTATATTCTAACTGAGTACGGGTATAAAAGTAGAGTCGCGAATAGAAGCGACTCACGTTCCTTCTCATTTAATATTGATTTCTAACAAAAATTAAATTTGTTATCCATACGTCCATTATATAGCTGTCATTTTCGTTTTGTTATTCCAAGTGTGATTCTCTTTGGGGAATTCAGCAGGCAGAGTTAGCCCGGCTGCAACCTACGCAGCTCCCGGATAATGGTTTCTGCCATTGTGGCGACCGTGTTCCATATCGTCTCGTCCGCTACCATACGTACAGTTAAGTTGTCTGTTGTGACACCTGGCTTCTTCTGTAGTAGTCTAGCGCGTTCCTGCAGGAAGCGGGGGTAGGAGAAAAATACACTTGAAGCAGCCAAGCCCCGTAAGCAGTAAGCAGCCCAGGTAGTGTTCCATCTGTCCTTTCCTTCGTTGTACCCATTGGATAAGCTGAGGGATGAGTCTTCTCGTCCACCTTCCGTTGTTAACTTGATCCCAGTGCTGCTGCCAGCGGGATATGCTGCCGTCTCGCCGCACGCTAGCTACCGACGCTCCGCTCTGTCGCTCATCCGCCAGGAGATCCAGTGGGACCATGCCTGCTACAACCAGCGCGGCGTCTTCGGACACCGTCCTGAAGCAGTATGCAACCCTGAGTGCACAGCGTCGGTATGCACTCCTGCTCTCTCTGCTGTACATAGGAACCCTAATTGCTGGTGCCCACACAGCTGATCCATGTAGGATGTTGGAGGTGACCACCCCGGCGATGAGCTGTCTGCTGCGCTGCCGTGGTCCTCCAGTGTTGGCCATCATCCTTCTTATGGCCGCCGTTGCTGTGGCTGCTTTCGCACTAGCAATTCCAGGTGTGCCTCGAAGCTTAGTCTTGAATTACCCCTAGGTACTAGGCTGGTTTGGTCTGTATTGCGACGTTTCCTACCCTTACGCATGACTGCTCTACTTTCTTCCTGCTACTTATTAGAACAGCCTCCGTTTTTCTTTCGGCCAGGAAAGTCTGTTCTGTGCGAGCCAGTCTAATATCTTCGTGATAGCTGCATTGCACTTCACTTCTGCCTCCTGTACGCTCTTCGCTATTTTAACGAGCGCTATGTCGTCTGCGAAGCCGACGAGCGTGCACCCATCTGGTAGTGCGAGCCGCAGGATGTCATCGTACATGGTGTTCCACAAGATCGGCCCTAGGACCGAGCCCTGTGGTACACCGCCGGTGATGGTGTGTAGCTTTGTTCCCTCGTCCGTGTCGATATAAGTACGCGGATCGTGAAGTAGCTCCTCAGCGTCCTGCAATGGCTTCTTTGGCCAGTCTGGTGACCATCTCAATGGCGCTTATGGTGCTCCGCTTCTTCCGGAATCAGTACTGGTGGGTGGAGATGCCCTGGCGCTCTGTCAATTCAGCGTCGAGTCGGTTGCGTACCAGCCTCTCGAATATTTTACCCATACCATCTAGCATGCATAGTGGTCGGTATGCCGATGGGTCGCTTAGGTCCTTGCCGGGCTTGGGTACCAAGCTAGGGGTACTCTCCTTTCCGCTATGCACTGGTTATACATTTTCGTGAATGTTTCAGATTGGGCGCTAACTAGGCATTTCAAGGCTGCATTGGGAACTCCATCGGGACCCACCGCCTTTCCGGTCTTTAGTTTTGCTGCTGCCTTCAACACCTCTCCCACATTGATGGTACTGGCTGCCGTATCCGCGTCTTCCTCGCAGTCTGCCTCTTGGAGTGGTGGTTGCCAAGGAAAGAGTGCGTCGACTATTCCCTTCAACTGGGTGGGGCATTTGGGCATAAGCTGTCTATTGAGCTTTCCCATGACTAGCTTATATGCACCCCCGAAAGGTTCGGCATCTGCCGCATTGCAGAGCCCTTGGAAGCATTTGGCCTTGCTGCTTCTAATGGCGTCTCTTAGAGCTTTCCGTTTGGCCTTGAATGCCATTCTATTGCTCAGAAACTGCAGGGTGCCCCTAGATCGCTGGTAGGCACGACGGGCCGCGCAGCGCTCCCCCTTGGCTTGCAAGATGTGCTTGTTCCACCATGGTACTGGTCGGTGCCTGCTTCCTCCGTTCTTTCTTACCTCCATAGCTGCATCACATGCCGCTATGACGGTCCTGCCGATGACGCTCGTGCATATTTCGGCGTCCCCAGTGGCTGTTAGGCTCTCTGCTGCATAGAGTAGCGCGCATCTGTCGAGTGTTCCTTCCTTATATCCTGCCTGTGTTGGTCTTTGGATCCTGGCGGTGTTCCTGCTGGCCGAGATTTCTGTCAGCACTGCTAGGTGGTCGCTATGCGTGTACACGCTCAGCACATGCCAATTGGACAGGCGTGCGATCTCCGGGCTTGCAAACGTTAAGTCGATGACAGACTCGCGGCCCGCCTTGCTATGCGTCGGGGCACTTCCTGTGTTTAAGAGGCAAACATTCACGTTTGCGAACTAATCCAGGAGCGCTGACCCTCGAGGCGTGTTCCTGGTGCTCCCCCAGGTCGTGGCCCATGCGTTGAAATCGCCCACTATCGCATGCCATTGTGCTTGGCTCTTGCGTAGCCCACCCTTGATGCTCTATGCGTGAGCTGGTCAGGTTGGGGCCCGCAGCTCCAGATTGCCGCACCGCCGTCTGAGCTTTGCTGCCAGACTCCTTCGTGTTTACTCGCATACGGCTCGGTAAGTATAGCTACGTCTATGTTCTGCTCCAGGACTGTTTGCGCCAGCAGGTCCTGAGCAGCTCGGCAGTGGTTGAGGTTAAGTTGCAGTAGCTTAACCATCGATCAGCTTAGACATGGCCTTCTTGTACTCGGGACAGGCGCGGCTAAGGACCGAGTGTGGTTGTCACCAGGCTTGCCAGCCCATAGTAAGCACTTTGGTGGGTTTCTGCACTGTGCCCCTCGACACCACATTTGTAGCAGGCTCCTTTTGACACGGAACGCTTGGATCTGCACCTGGCTGCGGTGTGTCCGTAAAGCACCGTGTTGGCGCAAGACGTCGTCGTATGCGGCACACCACCCAGCCAATTCGCACCTTGCCAAGGTCGAGGAGCTTCTGGGCTATGGCGGGCTGGAGGTTCAGCGTGGCTACTTGTGTGGCCCCATAGGCTTTCCGCATGTTCGGGGAAACTGATTGGAGTGGGTTGTCGCCCATCGCTGAGGCCATTGGCTTCCATACTTCCTCGCTTGTCGTGAGCTCGTCTAGGTCGAGGACTTCGATCGCGGCTGTCTCCTGTATAGCCTTCACGGTTGTCTTGTCAGCAAGCGCTTCTTGCATGGCCGTCTGTAACTCCTGGGTGGCGGGGTCCGAGGATTGTTGTTTCCTGAGAAGCAGCTTCCCAGAGGCAGTCTTTCTGATGCCCTGCGCCTTGCTCCTAGGGCCTTGGACCGATGGGGCTGGCTTCACCAGCTTGAGGATGTCGGCGTAGGTCGTTCCCTCCGTGCATTTGACCAGCCCTGCGTCTGGTCGGGCTGTTTTGTTGCGCTCGTCGTCCTCTGACCTCACTCTACTTTTGAGTGGGGTTTGTAATGGCGCTTTGGCTTTGGACGCCGGCTTTTCTGCCTTTTAGGCGGTTGCCGCTTTTGAGGCTTCCCGGTCATATTTCGATCCTTGCATCGTTGTGTTGGCGCGTTCCTGCGGGCTTTTGTCGTCGTTTGCGTCGTCTTTTCCGCACTTGGGTTCGTCGGGTCAGCATCGGGGTTGGCCAGCCTGGGCAGGAGTCCTGCAGCATGGCAGTGGCATTTTTTTCTGCCGTTGCCATTTTTTCAGATGGCGCCTTCAGCTGGGACCTGACCTCCACTTGCAGCTCCTTGATGCGTCCGATCATCTTCTTGATGATCGTCGACTTCGGGCCCTTCTCATTCATCTGGTGGAGGGGATCGTCCAATATTGAGCCCATCTCGTCGAAGTCTTGGGCGCTGATCCTGCATCTGAGCGCTGGGGGAATGGCGCGGCCTCTTTGGCATCTTTCATGTCGTCCTGTGTAGGCCCGCTGTTAAAGCTGCCCATCGAGCTTTGCTTAAATGGCGGCGCTGAGGCTGCTAGTTAGTGTGTCGGTGTTCGGGCCATCTTCAGGGCTTTTTAGAAAGCCGCTGTTTTGTTGCTTGTAGTTGTTCTTGCTTCGTCGGCCAAGTGTGCCACCGGCGTAGTAAGTTTGGGTGTTTTCCACCTAGTGGGTTTCCACCTGGAGTAGACTCTCAGACATAAGCAATATGCCTTGGGAGCCTTCCTGGATATAGACGGGCCTTCAACAACGTCAGGATCGAGTCAACAACGGCCGCATTGGCCAAGATTGGCACACACCCGACGGTAACCAGATGGCTAGACAGCGTTCTCAGAAGCAGAACGATAAGCGCCGATCTAGGCTCCTCCTCTTCAAAAAGGCGTTTACACGAGGGACCCCGCAGGGAGGAGTTATATCCCCTCTCCCGTGGAACTTGCTCCTCAACGACTTTCTTCTTCAGCTGGGGAGGAGCGAATATAAGGTTACAGCCTATGCGGATGATCTAATAATACTGGTAACGGGTAAATTCCTGCCCACAATCAGTGACCTTCTGGAATCTGCACTGGGCACGACCGCCAGCTGGGCACGCCACAACGGTTTAGGGGTCAATCCTCAAAAAACAGAACTGGTGCTGTTCTCACGAAGATATAAGATACCGAGTTTTAAACTACCTGCAATCGGTGGAACGACACTCGAGCTGTCGAGCGAAGCCAAGTATTTTGGTGTCATCCTTGACTCTAAACTCTCCTGGAAGAGAAACACGGAGGAATGGAAGAAAAAGACTATGGCAGCTTTCTACACTTGTAGGAAGACTTTTGGACGGACATGGGGCCTACAGCCGCACATCATACATTTGATGTACACAGCGGTAATAAGACCTATTCTGACATACGGAGGAATTGTTTGGTGGGGAGCGGTTAACACCAAATCCCACCTGTAGAACCTACGTAGAGTCCAACGGACAGCATGCCTTGGGGTCACCGGATCT
Organism: Drosophila subsilvestris; assembly: GCA_035043285.1. NCBI lineage: Eukaryota > Metazoa > Arthropoda > Insecta > Diptera > Drosophilidae > Drosophila > Drosophila subsilvestris. Next base: position 64,183 of record JAWNNB010000604.1, read on the forward strand.
CTCAAATCCACCCCGCAGGCGGCTCTGGATACCATTTGAGACCTGGAACCAATAGACCTCCACCTGAAGTGCAGGGCTGAGGCAAGTGCCGCTAGGCTACTAGTCGCGCATCTCTTCAAGCCATCGCCTTATGGTCACGCCACTATAATTCGTAAGGAAGAATGTGGAACGGCCAGGGGGAGCGACTACTGTGTTTCAGAGTTCTCTTGGAATAGAAACTTTAAAGGACACATACCGGACAGGGAGAAATGGAGGAGTAACACTGCCCTAGGGCAGAACGGGATCTCTATTTTCACCGACGGGTCAAAGACGTCCGAAGGCACCGGAGCTGGATCTTCTCTGAGGAGCTAGCAACCAACATATCCCTAAGACTACCAAACTGGTGCAGTGTATTCCAGGCGGCGAAATATGCAGTATGGCAAGCGGCAAAGTTGGTATACACCCTGTTATATCGGGGCACTGTGTCATCGGCCGCATGGCCACAAGGTAAAGACTGCCCCACCATGACTTCTGCCGCAACTGCAGGGACGAGGAGGAGAGAGCATCCAGCACCTTCTCTGCAACTGTCCTGCACTCATGGGGAGGCGTCGCCGAATACTCGGCTGGTGGCCGACACTTTTGGGGTGTCCATCGGCGGCCGGATATTTCCTTTCGACTTGCAGATGTGGGTTATACCGTCCCTACTAGGCCGCCAGAGCTCCGTTTTGGCGTGCACCTCCTGGGCGGTGGGGTTGGCTGCTAGTCTGCTTCATAATCTTTGGCACCCGTTGTTTCCCATGTGCTCTACCTTAAAACAAAACGTCAGAGAAAAAATATATATTCTTTGGTACTTTGGTACTGCCGCCATCTGTTGGTCGGCTGCTGCATGCGTTCGGGATCACGGGTTCCACCCTCTGCCGGCCCATAAGGATGGTCACATAACCTTATACGAGTCTCACAAATATTTTTACCGCAGTATTTCCTCCTGCTCCAACCACGCGACAATAAAAAGTGCAGCTTAAAATATGGCGGAAATTCATCGAGGCCGAAAATATGCCCGTTCAGACATGCATTTTTTTATTTTCCACAGGAATGTCAGCCCTGATTCGGTCAACAGAAAGTTTAGCGCGTCTAATAGCTATATGACATTAGACTTAGACAATTTTGCATGAGCCATTGTCTAATGGCTTTTAGTCGACCAAATGACGCACTGTGTTTCGTCATGTCGTCGTCAAATTAAATGTTTTGTGTTAAGATTATTTTTTGAATTGGTTGCGAAGTTTGAAGTCTAGTGTAAGTACGATAGGGCAAGGCGGGAGCGAAATGAAAGCTCTCTCTTTCGCTCAATGCGAATTCGCCCCGCTTTGCCACCGAAGGTTAGCTAGGCTTAGAATGAAATGTATGGATATAATATAAAATCGTTAAATTGAAATTGATCGAGCACGTACACTCTTTTCGCCCCGCTTTTACTAAATCTTTACGCCACCAAAGTCTTCGTTCTTTTCACTTAGAAAAACTCTTCTTAATTTTCACACTGCTTGATACAAAATGATGTTTTTCAGCAAAATAGCAAAAACATTCCAGCAAAATTGTATCCGCAAAGTAAAACAATCGATAAATTCTGCCGCAGCGCTGCTCCCAGCTCAACTGGACAGCCAGCTTGACTCATATAGTTCTTACGCTCTGCCTGCAGGTATTTTCCATAAGGACATCTCTATTTTTCCAGCTATTCAGTTAGCAAAGTCAAACAGCAAACAGCTCGCAAACAGAATCAGGGTTGATATTCGTATGAAACCGATAAGAAATTTTTTTTGTCGAAAACTGTTTTCTAGGATCTAGCCTAGTACTGAGACGCGCTAAATTTTCCGTCGACCGAAATCAGGGATGATATTCGTATGAAACCGATAAGAAATCATCCCTGTTTTTCGGTCGACCGAAAATTTCGCAGAAGGCGTTTCGCAGACCGGTACTCAGTTCCCTGCTAAATGCTAATCGATACATACTAGAAAAGTAACCGATGGTATTTTCCCATCTCGATCGGAAATGTGAAATATTTCCATTTACGTCGTCCAAATGACACACATACACGCACACACACTCTAGAAATGGAAAGCCAGTTACAAAAGGGAAATAATGAAGACAAATGTAATCTAATTAGGGCAGTCGAATGAATACAGATTGTGTGGATATTATTATTTATTAATTTTATAACCGGTACTCAATTTAATCAATCCAAAGGAAATAAAAACAATGTTGATTGCATATCTGTCCTGCAGGATCGGATCTATACAATATTGCAGTGTGCATTATCGTCCTCCAGCTCCACAGCGCCCACAAATAAGACATTTCTGCTTGCTTTAATACAACATATGAAATTTTAACGGATTTCTGTTTGTAAACAAACACAAAACAGTGTAACCGTAGAGCATGCAGTTTGCCCACTTTGGTCACACTAGGCACCGAGCGAAATATACAGCACTTTCGGTCGACCGAAAATTTAGCGCGTCTCAGTACTAGGCTTTAGTACGGAAGGCAGTACTCAGTTCAAGAAAAAACAGGGTCGGTATATACTAGAAAAGTATCCGATAGTATTTTCTGGTATTGCTGGTATGTTTCTACGCCCCTGTAAAGTTGTATCAATTTGATTTAGTTTGCCAGCAAACTCGAAGCAAACATTGCAATAGGAGAGCAAAAAACCAAATGAAATATTGAAATAATGAAGACAAATAGAATCTAATTAATGCAGCGTTATATGAAGGACAATTATATGGATATTATAATATAATATTCTCATTAATTTTCATGAATATAAATCAAATATGGTTTTCAAACATGTTGTCTTCACTGTGGTCGGCAGGGGAGGCGTCGCCATCTGCTGCTGCTGATAGCCAGACAAACTACCTTGCCAATAAAATATTGGGGAGCCAAGGATATGCCTGGGGAAGAGCGACACCAGCCGAAGAAGTGCATTTCATTAACTTTTAACACAACCGAGCATCTGTCTAAGCAGTGTAACAGTACGAAATGCAGTGCACACCTCTGGTCACACAACATGGCCGCCAGCGAATTATATGACATGAGTTTGCCAACAAACAGTTTTTGGATCTGAGTACTAGGCTTAAATCATGCGACGCATCATTCGCAAATGTTTCCGTATTTTGCCTAGTATTTTTACAAAATACTGAATTTATTCGGGGTATCGACTGGTATCGATAGCAAACTTCTGTTTCTATCGTTTTTTGCTGCTGCTGATAGCCAGACAAAGTACCTTGCCTATAAAATATTGGGGAGCCAAGGATATGCCTGGGGAAGAGCGACACTAGCCGAAGAAGTGCATTTAATTGACTTTTAACACAACCAAGCATCTGTCTAAGCAGTGTAACAGTACGAAATGCAGTGCACACCTCTGGTCACACCACATGGCCGCCAGCGAATTATATGACATGAGTTTGCAAGCAAACAGATTTGGATCTGAGTATTAGGCTTAAATCATGCGACGCATCATTCGCAAGTGTTTCCGTATTTTGCCTAGTATTTTTACAAAATACTGAATTTATTCGGGGTATCGACTGGTATCGATAGCAAACTTCTGTTTCTATCGTTTTTTGTTTATGTGTTTTTGTAGAAAAACGATGCGAAAAATGATGCAGCGTTGGTGTAAACGCCTCGCATCATTTTTCCGCACCTTCGACAATGATGCGGCAGTATAAAAAGTCTATAATTTAATGTTTAGGAATTAACCGAATTTAAACAATGATAATTTCAAAGTAATAGCATATATATTTTACAATGATGCGGCAGTGTAAAAAGTCTATAATTTAATGTTTAGGAATTAACCGAATTTAAACAATGATAAGTTTAATGTAATAGCATATATTTTTTATTGCAAGGATTTGTAATAAACAATATTCTTTGTTTTGCCGTCTGTACAATAAATAATTAATGCCTAAGGTTTGCCTACTCGTGACCATGTGATAATACCGGATGCTCCGAATTCAAACCACGACGACGAATCGGAAATTATAGTCGTTTGAAATCAAATGGCATGTCAGTCGGAATCATCGGAATTCTAGGAATTAAAACGTGTTCACCACAAAGTTTCCCAGTCAAAATAGTTGCTTCAAGTAATTTAGTCATAATTTTTATCACAGCAAGTCTTGTACCATTGCAAAGTGTTGGTGGATTAAGATTCCGCAGCATAATTATGTTGGCTCCAACTTTTACTTGTAAATAGTATGGTGGCAATCCAGGTAAGTCCAATGAATTTAGAAATTCGACTGGATAATTTACAACATCATCTTGATTGATAATTGTATCAATCGACCTATACGCAACCATTTCTCCTGGGATGGAATTCAAAATAGATGCGTTGATCTCATTGACATCTTTATATTTTCCAGCCAAAATAGCTTTTTCCCTCAAGCAGTCATGGTTTCAATAATTTTGTACGAAACACTCTGAATCAAGTCATCCTTCGATGACACAAAAGAGCAAAAATTATTTGGAAGCGTTATGAAGCCAGAATTGTCGACGGGAAGTATGCCATTACCAATGTCCAACAGTTGTCTGGAAAACACATCTGCTGAAGCATCGTTTTGAAACTGAACACGTACATTTGTAGTCAATCTAAGTGTTTTCACAGAGCGCCACAAATTAGATGTTTTCAAACACGCACTCATTTCATCAGCAGCAGTTCCTAATTTGACTACAGGCAATGTTTGTCTGAAATCATCTGCTAATCAATATCAATGCACCACCAAATAATCGATTATCTCCACGAATATCTTTCAATGTACGATTAAGTGCTTCCAGTGACTTCTTGTTGGCTATAGAAGAGTCATTCCATACTGTTCAGCAGTAGGGGCTTCGCTCGTCTAAATCCACAATCCCAAGCCAAAGAAAGAGTAGTCCAAGGGTTTCAAAGTATATTCAGAAGTCTTTATTCGGAAAGAAGTATCGCGTGCGGAACCGTCTCGCTTAGGTTGTATGGAGTAATTAAAATTTGGATATATGCGCTCAAGCTGCCGAGGGCTGTCGGCAGCGAGAGCGTGAGCGTGGGCGTGGGCGGGAGCGCGATCGTGGTGAGATGCGCGTCGCCGGGGGGAACAATGCTCTCGTGTATGAGGGCGAGAGCGAGGGCAGCCGCTTGCGTAGCTGGAATGCTAACATCGAAGAGTGGCTGGAATGCCCACAGAGCGGCTGCCCCGCCAACGCCGTCCCCACTCTGAACATTCTCCCCCCCCTTGCAGGATTGCAAAGAAGGACTAGTTCTGCGTGCATGCACCAGACACGATCCAGCCGAACACCGTGCTTTGCGCCACGGGAAGGCCCTCTGCGCGGGCGAGGAAACCCGGTTGGATCACCCTCGGGTACACATCCGCTCCCAAGACGAGCGAGATGGTAGTCGGCTTGTGGAATCGGTCGTTGGCCAGCTTCAGGTCATCAAAGCGAGCACGGACCGTGTCGCTCAATGGCCGGATCGGCGTGCGGACGCGCAGACGGGGCTCGATCTTTAAGACAGCTTCCAAGTGGAAAGGTCCCGTTTGTGCCCGGATGATGGCGGTGCACACTCTCTCGTCCCCGATGCAGGTGGTTGGCAGCTGGAACTCCTTTGCCACTTCGGCGTCGATGCAGCTGACTGGCGTGCATGGATCAATCAACGCCCCCGTCACGAAGGTCTTCTGCTGCACGGCGAGGACCACACGTGCCGTCGGAAGGACGTTTATGCTCCGATGTTGGAGCAAGGAGTTTGCTGTCGGGGCTGGAGTCCCGAGAACGGGTCGGCTGACCGGAAGACGAGGGCGCCGATCGGCGCGGGAAGACGGAGTTGAAGGCGACGGTGCCGAAGAGGAGCCAGCGGGGCGCCGAGACCCGGGCAGGTGGAGCAGTGTGTGGTGGTTTCGGTTGCAAACCTTACATAAATCTCCACTGCGGCAGTCCTTTCCCGAATGCTCGTGAGCCAGGCAATTCGAGCAGTACTTATGTACTAGCACGGCTCGGAGTCGTTCCTCGACGTTCATGCGTATGAACTTCCGGCAGTTCCTCAACGGATGGACTCCGGGGCACACTCGGCATTTAAAGGCGGCATTACCTCGTGCCCGTGTGCGATCCGACCTGCGGCTGGATCTGGACCGTGAAGCTTGTTGAGGGGCCATGTCTGGATACAGGAACAATACTAGGATGAAAGAAAGGAGTCGAGTAGGCATTAATAAGGAGCTGGCAAGGGTTGTCAATTTACTCGAACAGTGATAGCTTGGAAATACGGAGAATTGAGCTGGACTTAAGCATAAAACAAATACGGATTCTTATGGATCGGAGCCTACGTGAGAGTAGGTGGAAAGGACCTCCGATTCCATAGGCAGCAGAACTACTTTCGTGATCGGTCTCTTGATAAGGCCGCGGGCCGTGAGTAGGTCTACCACACGGACCTTTTCATCGGCTCCAGGATACGCGTTCTGAACACGGCCGAGACGCCATTCATGAGAAGGGATGTTCTCCTCCTTGATCACCACGAGATCTCCAACCTCGAGGTCTCTTGTCGGATGCTGCCATTTGTTACGCTTGTGCAGCTCTCGCAGGTACTCTGTCTTCCAGCGTGAACAGAATTGCTGGTTGAGAGCCTTGAGATGCTGCCAGCGGTTTAGGATGGAGGAGGCGCTCGCTTTTATTTCTGGCTCTGCCACGGATAGGAGCGGACCACCAATCAGGAAATGGCCTGGGCTCAAAGCCAACGGATCCGTTGGGTCCTCAGACATTGGAGAGATTGGTCGCGAGTTAAGACATGCCTCAATTTTTGACAGTAAGGTCGCGAACTCCTCTAATGTGTATTTGGACGTACACATCGACCGTTGGAAGAGAGTCTTGAAGCTCTTCACACCCGCTTCCCATAAACCCCCCATGTGTGGGGCTCCTGGAGGGATGAACCGCCACGATAAACCTTGCTGGCTGTACACCGCAGAAGTCCGAGTGCGGATGGCCTCGAGAAGGTCCACAGCCAGAGAGCGGGATGCGCCCACAAAATTCCTGCCGTTGTCGGAGTGGATTTCGTGGGGACAACCTCGTCTCGCGACGAAACGAGCGAAGGCGGCTAGGAAGGTGTCGGTGGATAAGTCGGATGTGGCCTCTAAGTGGATGGCCTTCGTAGAAAAACAGACGAAAACGCACACATACCCCTTTGAGATGCGACATGCGCGTCCTGTGAAACTTTTCACGTCGAAGGGACCGGCGAAGTCGACTCCGGTGTATGTGAACGGCCTGGAAAATGTGACTCTTGAGGCAGGAAGGTCGCCCATTAATTGGGTTTGGAGTCGCTTGCGATGGATGACGCAAACCTTACAGGAGTGGATCACTGCCCGCACTACGTGACGTAGTCGAGGGATCCAGTATGTTGCCCGGAGAAGGCGGATGACCAGCTGGTTCCCACCATGTAGGGCTATGTGATGGGTGAATCGAACCAGCAGGCGAACCAGGAGACACGCGGGTGGCAGCAGGATTGGATGCCGTTCGTTGTTCGCTGGGCCAACAGCGAGTGATTTTGGCACGCGATTGCCCACGAAGTGGTCAATCACATGCCGGCCTGTTCAGCCAGGCCAACACAATAGTGGAATCGGTCCAGAAGGACACCTGGCTGGTGTAGAGTGGCATTTGAGGAAGGATGGCGGTGGAAAGTTCTGTCAGAAGGACAGCTCCGCACAGTTCGAGGCGAGGCAATGAGACTGTTTTCACGGGGACCACGCGGGTTTTGGCTGTGAGAAGGGTACAAACAATGCCCTGCGGCCGATCAACTCGGATATAGATCGCTGCCCCATAGGCACGTTGAGACGCGTCGCAGAAGCCATGTATCTGTACCTTGGCCATCGGACAGACGTGCAACCACCGCGGAATGCGGATCCCTTGGATGGCCGGAAAGCTTTTCAGGAACGTATCCCAGGCTTGAGACAGATCGTTAGGAAGGACGTCATCCCACCCTAACTCTCAACCAAATTTGTTGCATAAACATTTTTGCTTGGATGACGAGGGGGGCAAGCCATCGCAAAAGCTGCGCAATTTGGGACAGAACATTGCGCTTCGTATAGGACTCTCGCTCGGTGAATGCGGGAGGCGCAAAGAAAAACTCATCGGCAGTGGCTTGCCATCGGATTCCCAGAGTCTTAGCGATGGTACTTGCTTCCAACTCTAGGAAGTCAGCGCGGAGAAGTGGTCGACTGGAAGCGCGCAGGACGCCCTTATGGTTAGCTGTCTTTCGGAGCGGGAACCCTGCGGAGTCGAGTGCTTCACGTAACTCAGTAATGGCGGAAATGTCAGACTGAGTGGAGCACAGCGAGCACGTCGTCCGTATGCACGTGATGACGCGGAGGGCGAGGTACGGTGAGCAGTTGACTCCGAGAGTGACAGTGGAAAGCTCATAGTCACGCCGTCCCCCTTACGGTCACGAAAGAGTATTCGCTGATAGGGCGTGTGTTGGGAAGCCATTGGATTTGGCGATACATCTTATTGATGTCGGCATTGAAAACAAAGCGGAAGACGCGCACCTAGGATTTGCATGGTCAAGTCGGACTGAAGGACTGGCCCAGCATGCAATATGTCGTTGAGGTTTTTCCCGTTGGAAGACGGGCTGGAGGCGTTGAAGACTACGCGCAATTTTGTTGTGGTGCTGTCGGGTTTAAACACGGCGTGATGTGGAAGGTAAAAATGGCCGGGGTCATGACTAGGGGTAACCACTGTCATGTGGCCTAGCTCTAAATATTCGTGAATAACTGCGTCGTACTGCTCTTTGAGCAGCAAATTCCGCTGCAGACGCTGCTGGTTTCTAAGGAAGTGGGCCTGTGCCGCGGCTCTGGAGTGGCCTAGATCGACATTTTTTGGACATTTGAAAGGATAACAATGTATCACGACTTCCCATCGCGGGCTCGTTTAGTGGTCTGGAGGAAGTTTTCCTCGCCCACTGAATCGGACTCGCTCGTCGGTCTCCCCGGAAGGTCCTCCACCTCCCAGAATTTGGTGAGAAGCTTCTCGAGTCGGACCTCCGAGTTTAACGAGAGCTTCGTGGTGAAGGCGGAAACAGTCCGAGTCGAGTCAGCTGATACCGGACCGGATAGGACCCATCCGAAGATGGTCTCTTGTCCCAGCAGCGAGCCACAGATGGCAGACTGGAAGCCGCTCAACAGGATAGAAGGAAGGATGTCAGCGCCTAGAAGCACATCAATCTGCGAGCTTCGGTGGAAGGAAGGGTCTGCCAACTGGAGGTTTGGCAGGTTGTCCAAGAAGTGCTGCGGTATCGGATATGAAGGAAGGTTGCCTGCTAATTGAGGCAGAACATATGCCATGGTCTCGATCTTGAGGCCAGGCCTGGAGGCGGCCCCGATCATGAAGTGGCAACGCTTTTGCGCCTTAGCCGCTACAGTTTGATTTAAACCCGCGACTTGAGCCTGGATAGCTTCGAACGGTGGCTTAATGATGTTAAAAAGGCGTTCAGTGATGAACGTCGCTTCGGAGCCTGAGTCGATCAGAGCGCGGGCACGGAAATTGGTCCCCAGGTGGCAAATATTAATGAGTGCCGTGCCCAGGAGAACGGTACTTGTGCTGGAGGAGAAATAGCTCTGTACGTTGGGCTGAGATTCGGACGAGCTGGGGGTTTGGGCGGATGTCGAAGCCGCCATGTTGGACGAAGGAGCGGAACGATGCAGAAGCGTGTGATGCCTGGCTCCACACGTTGAACAATTGTGGCTGCTTGAGCAGTCGCGAAGCTGATGGCCTCTTGCGAAGCAAGTTAGGCACAGCTGTTTTGTCTTGATACAACTGGAACGTGCATCAGCGGACATATTAAGGAAGCGCGGACATAGTCGGATCGGGATGAATTGGACTGGTTTCGAGAGTGTGGACGCTGGTCGCTTGTGGAAGGGATGGCGGATTCGGAGCCCCGCGGGAGGTGGAAGGGTCGCTCTCAATGGCCTCGAGCGTCAAATAGCGCTGAGTGAGGAAGGAGTCGATTTCCTTCCAGGGCGGCACTTCCTTTTTGTCTGTCACGGACGCTTCCCACAACGCGCGGCTCAGCTTTGGCAATTTGGAAGCGCAGATTGTAACGAGCAGACTGTCCCAGTTATCCGTGCAAACATTGGAGACCGCTAGCGCATTTAGGACTCCCTGCATAGGGCTTTGAAGATCCTTCCAAGCACGACTGCATTCGGAAGTTACGCGGGGCAAGAAGAGGAGGATGTTAATTTGGTTGGTCACCAGAAGCCGATTATTCTCATATCGGCTGCGGAGAGCCAACCATGCGGACTCGAAACCGTCATTTGTGAGTGGGGATTTTTCCACAATGGCCTTTGGATCGCCCCTGGTCTTCTCGGTGAGGTAGTATAACTTCTCTACCGGAGACAATTTCGGATTGTTAATTACGACGGCCGTGAATAGATCCCGGAATGTGGGCCAGCGGACGTAGTCCCCTGAGAAGACCTCTATATTGACGGGAGGCAGTCGACAGCCGCCCTGTTGGACTGGCTGTGCAGAAGGAAGGACTGTGGAGGGGGCCAGTTGGGCATTGAGGTCACTGAGACACTGCTCAAATACTCCGTAGCACTCGCCGTATGTCTCACGGATGTCCGCTTGGATTTCTGGATCCTCGTCAGCCATCACCGCGGAGCAGGCCTTGTATTCGGCCTCGACGTCCGTCCACATGCTGAGGATCTGGCCTCGGCGGACCTCGGACAGAGGGGCGGATGGGGCGGCGGTGATGCGCTCTGCTAGGTGAGACAGTCGGCCGATGGCGGCGACCAATTTGGTCCGAGCGACAGATGTGGCGGATTGAGCCATTGTGGTGAAGTGGCGAGAGCTGACGGGGCTACGGATGAAGGAGCCTGTCGGATCGTGTTTGGTCACAGTTGGAACCTTAAGAGTGACGGGAGATGGAAATAGAACCGATTTGGTTCTTGCCGGGCTACTACTGGCTGCTCTCGGAGTGAGGGGTGACTTGACCTTGTGTGTCGGAGTAGTTCCGGAGGCGGAAGAGGTGCGTAGCCGGTTGGAAGAGGTCACAGGCAAAAGTTGTTTGCCGTCCTTGTGGCCTGTTGGCATAGTTTAAGTTATCCCCGCAAGAAAAAATTGTTTTTGGAAGTCTGTGAAGGACCGAAGACTGGTCTGAGTTGAATTGACTCGGAAGACCGTCAGGAAACAAGGCTTCGTTCGTACCGATAACCCAAACACGGATTGGCAGAAAAAAGGCCTCGAGCTAGCGGGAAGACAATAATCGGATCAACTCGGATTGTTTGAGAAATCACAAACACTGAGTGATCGTATATTGGGCCGAGCTGAGGAGAGGAATGGTCACACTGGTGGTGGCAATATTTTGGAAATATTGTAAGTGTGTTACTCCTCCGATTACCCCCTTGACGCAATCGTGAGCGGAACTGGGTTATTGGCGGATGGAAGGCAGACGGAAGTGACACGGACACCAAAAAAAAATAAAATAAAAATTATTTTTTATCAAAAAATATTTTTTTATCTTATTGCGGAAAACTTTGAAATTTTTCGGACGAGGAAAGATTATTTTAATTAATTTAATTTAAATAAATTGATGTTTTTACTTGTCCTATTCGGATGGACGGAAGTTATGGATGCCGATAGTTTCGGATTTGGGCCACCTCTAAGATGCGGAACAAAAAACACCAACAAAAACACCGAAACACACTTTGCCAATAGGCGAATTAAATTGCCAAATAATTACTGGAAATGCGCCGTGCCTTGGTCGCGAGTAATTTATTTGGACACTGGAGGATTTTGGAGTTGGTGTGGCGATCGAGAGAAGTGGCTAGAGGGCATGAGTTTACACTTAATCGCGGATTTTATGTTATAACAGGGCACTTGCGAAGGGTAGTGGAGTGCGGTATTTAAATCCGGGATTTGGTATTTTTGTGCGGATATGTGTATGTATATTTATATAGTTGGGAGCCAAATATGGAAATAAATGTATAAATATGTATGAAGGAAAAATGATGTAGATATATATATATATATGTATGTATGGAATTTGTATATGGTCTTGCACTCGGAGTGTGCCACGGTAGAATTTATTGGGGTAGGTCATGCACTTGGAGATATGTGTATGGATGTCGGTGTGTGTGTATGTACGCAAGCTCTCATGGGCTGGAATGTGCGTACATACATATGCGCGGAATGCACTTTTAAATAAATTGTGTTTTTTATTAATTATTCCGCGAGTTATGGACGGACACAGGGAATTGAAAAACTACCGTAGCACTGGTAGTTGGAGTTGAACGAACGGAGAACGGCCGGAATCGCCGATAATATGGCGGTGTCGAAAGAGGAAAAGACACGAAAGAACGGAATTGCACAGAAGGAAATAAGTACATATATAAGAATATATATATGTACTTATATCGCGGACCTCGGACTTTGAGGAATTTCGGAACAAAAAAATCGCGAATGAAGGCGAATTCTGGTAAACGAAAATCGTAATTATCTTGGGGCGATGAAGGTGTTGAAGCGATGCCGTGCTGGAAGGCTGGATGGTTTCTCCTTGTTGGGGAAGGCAGAAGTGTAGATCCGGCTCGAAGGACCAATGTTTCAGCAGAAGGGGCTTCGTTTCACACAGTCCAGAATCCCAAGCCAACAGAAAGAATAAGTCAAGATTTTCGTTATATGTAATTAGTGGGTTTTATTCAGGGTGAATATGCGCGTGCGGAACCGTCTCGCTTAGGTTGTATGGAGTAATTAAAATTTGGATATATGCGCTCAAGCTGCCGAGGGCTGTCGGCAGCGAGAGCGTGAGCGTGGGCGTCGGCGGGAGCGCGATCGTGGTGAGATGCGCGTCGCCGGGGGGAACAATGCTCTCGTGTATGAGGGCGAGAGCGAGGGCAGCCGCTTGCGTAGCTGGAATGCTAAAATCGAAGAGTGGCTGGAATGCCCACAGATCGGCTGCCCCGCCAACGCCGTCCCCACTCTGAACACATACAATAAGAGAGCATTGCTCCAGCACTCTCGCCATTGCAGATCTTTTTAAAATGTTGCATGTTTGATTATCGTCAGCCTCCATGTTCAAGGGCAACTTAAGGGCAGAGTGCGCCGTGCGACCACTATACAATAATGTGAGGCAGCACTGCCAGACGAAGGCGGAGCCAATGCGATTCTACTTTGTGCCCGAATGGTAGCCAATATAATCGAAATGACAAACGTACCTCCGGTGCATCCAAAAAGAACAGTCCATGGTGTTCATCGATAGCTCGGATTATTTGGTCGTAAACCGTTCTTTGATTGATATTTTAGTGTTGCTCATTGTTGTGCACTCACCAGCTAATTGTTAAAAAGGTCGTGTATTTCACGATTAGGGGCTGTCATACCTAATTGAGCTAATGCTTTGCATGCCATCATTAAGTAAAGGTCTTCAATAGCGATCAATGCTTCGTTGGAAATTTCCGGCGTATAGTCCATGTTTATATCACCCGTTTGAAGGCGCAATCGATGTAAAAAATCCTTTAACAAATGATTTTGATGTTTATGCCTTGCTGGACTGCATGTGGCTATAATAATTGCGAAAAGTGTCCGAATTTGATGTGGACTTGAGGATAATGCTACATCCCAATGCATGTCAATCTCAAGCAAATTAAATCGGTCGCATGCTTCGCGATGTGTCCCACACAATTCTTCATCAACAGTTCGCAAATACAGTATACCCCTTAACTCTTTTTGAGTACGGGTATAAAAATAATAAATATGGATAATTAAGAATAATAATAATTATGAACTACAACAAAATCGACGTTTTTTCTCAAGGAAACCAAACCAACTTTTTCTGAAAGATTTGGAGCTTAGATTTGTTTGATTACATTTTTTTTTATTCTATGTCACACCTCTTTAAAGCGGTTCTTTTTTTTAACACAACTTACGTTTACTACATCTGGTTGTTAAGACCTTTCCATTCTGAAGAGGTAATAAACGCAGCTATAAATTCCACAAAAATAATAAATATGGATAATTAAGAATAATAATAATTATGAACTACAACAAAATCGACGTTTTTTCTCAAGGAAACCAAACCAACTTTTCTGAAAGATTTGGAGCTTAGATTTGTTTGATTACATTTTTATTCTATGTACACCTCTTTAAAGCGGTTCTTTTTTTTAACACAACTTACGTTTACTACATCTGGTTGTTAAGACCTTTCCATTCTGAAGAGGTAATAAACGCAGCTATAAATTTGACATAAGCACTTTGCTGTATTTTTGGTAAAAGTGGATGTGTGTAACGCAGAGAAGGAAAATTTTCCGACCCCATAAAGTATATATATTCTTGATCAGTATCAATAGCCGAGACGATAGAGCCATGTCTGACTGTCCGTCTGTCCGTCCGTCTGTCCGTCTTGTTTGACGCCTCGTTCTCAGAGACTATTAAGGCTAGAGCAACCAAATTTTGTTTCAGACTCATGTGATATCACACTGAATCAAGTTTTTTTCCAAATTGTGCCACGCCCCCATCCACCTTCACAAAGGACCAAAATCTGCGGCATCCACAATTTTAAAGATATGATAAAACTAAAAACGCAGTATCGTGAAGAATGTCCATATCTACCAGATTGCCAAATCTAGTACAGATCGGAACATTATTATAGCCAAAATGAAGAAATTAAATTTCAGTAGCTTCCCCCACCTCCTCTGGCGTTGCTGACGCTACTTATTCTCTTTCTCGCTCGCACACACTCTGCCCTGGGCAATGCGCGAGCACCCCTCGTGCAGAAGTAGAATCTAAATGGTAGATGTAGAATTTTTTTTCTAGATGTATTATCTACATTTTAGATGTTGATGTAGCTACAGATGAAGCAAAAAAAATGTAAAATGTAAAAACTTCTATTTAAATTTCAATCATAAGCTCACAAATTAATATACTGACTGAGTACGGGTATAAAAGTAGAGTCGCGACTAGAAGCGACTCACGTTCCTTCTCGTTTTTATTTTTTTATTTTGATTTTAAATTTTAGGAAAAGTTGAGAATATCCTGTGTCTTTTTATTTTTTGTGTATAGGCTCATTAATTGGCGTCGTTTAAAGTATTGTCTATAAAAATCTATGGAAAAACGGATGATTTACATACCAAGTGAACATGCATTGCATTTTGATATAAATATTCAGGTACATTTACTGTTCTTTGAACAATCTTATTTAGTTGTAGCTAATTTGGTTGATACCGCTAAAAAGTTCATGTCTGAAAATAAAAACACCAGATATAAGATCCTTAAGATACATATGTAAAAAGAAATGAGCCCAACCTCTGAAAAAAATCATCAAACAAATCTTTGAGAAAAAGTTGGTTTGGTTCCTTGAGGAAATATCGTGTCGGGAAGTGTTATTATTTTACTTAAAAGTACACATTTTTGGTGGATATGCATAGATTGTTTCTAGAGCAGTCTGTATATTAAATTCTTCTGTGCGGCTATTCAATGTGGCTGATTTTTACGGCTACAATAATAAAAAATAATCATTATTTTCCGTCCCTGGATTCTACATCATCTACTGCACAGAGAAAAGTGTGTGCGAGCGATTAAGCGTATAAGTAGCGTCTGCTGTTCTGAGAGGGTCGGGGCAAGCAAATAAACATTAATTTCTTCATTCTGGATATAATAATGATCTGATCTGTACCAGATACGGCATTCTGATAGATATGGTCATTCTATTACGATACAGCTTTTTCTCGTATCTTTAAAATTGTGGATGCCACAGATTTTCGTCCTGGCTCATTGGATACCCATATTGTTTCGTCTAAGACGAATGATTCGATACAGAAAGCTACTCTTAAAGTTCTTTGCAGAGTTTCACAACATGATATTGATTATTTCAACAGGATAATCCCACCATACATACCGGTAAAGTGATAAAGAACAGGATTAAAGACCAAAAGTGTACCTTAAGCCGTCGATAAAGTCAAGTCGTGACATGGGCACAAGGTTATTGGACTCGTTAACCGAAGATCAAACAGTACCTGGCAAATTGATATCGCCAGGAACTATCATATGATCTTTATTTGATAGCGAGGAAGAAACAGTTTTTAAAGCGGTGATGCTCGTATGTTAAGATATTCGAGGAAGGTGGAATATTCGATCAAGTAATGAAAATGGAAAAGCGTGGGAGAATCAGTTTTACGCACAGGAATTCCAGGTCTTGTTGAGCCTGGACTATGAAATGTTCCGCCGTAAAGTTTGAGTCCACTGCAATGAGGACCCCTCCTCCACGTCGAGACGAACGGTCATTTCTAAAGATTGTGTACCGACCTGCCAAAACTTCGGCACTAAGGAAGTCCGGCTTTAGCCAGGTATCGGTAAACACAATAACGAGAGACGAGAATGCGAGGCTCTCAAGAAAAAGAGTGCTTAGCTTACTACGCAATCCTCTAGCATTCTGGTAAGTAACTAAAAGTGAGGAAGTTTTTTGGATGGGTTGAAATAGAGCGGAAAGATGAGGGTGGAGATGGAGATGGAGCACAGGTCTGAATACTAGGAAGAGTTATGGTGGGCCTATTCATCTTCGTAGCCTTGTACTCTTTAACCACCAAATGCTCTGGCCAAAAGTTGGCAGAGAAAATGGTGGCGCTTATTTTGAAGGAAGCTATCTCTCTCTGGCATAAGAGAAATTTAACTTCTCCACCGTTAAGACATCGGTTTTAATTTTGATTTGAATAAAAGCAGTTACTTCGTTAGATGTTAGGTCAGGGGCAAGCCGTGATACAAAAACTTGCCGCTTTGGTGGGACTTCCACCAGCGGTTTTGGAACCACAGGTCTGGGACCTGTGATGGCAATATCCGGTGGTCCGGGACGTCTATTAGCTGGTGGGAGCGAGACTGATGGGATAGTTAAGGAGTTGGGTGCGGACTCGACGGACACGGACGCTACAGACATTTCTACCTACATACTCTCCGAAGTGATGCATTCGGGTCCCGAACCTGCTTTAACAGCAGCGATCGTTGCCCTTGGACAAACGTGATCACCTTCTGCTCTGACGGAGTGGTCTGCGTAAGTTTTTCGGATGCCGGCGGAGGACAGGCAGTCGGCACTTGCAAGTCCCGCGGAGTAGACTTCTTGTGCCTCGGAAACTCAGCCAGCAGCTGCAAACTGCTGAACTAAGTGTCCATGGCCGAGAGCCGATCATATTGCTATTTAAAGCCCACGATCAGCTCTTTGAAGCCACTCCGCGTCTGCATCATGAACGAACGCATGTCGTTTCCCACAGCACGGAATTCCTCACATCTATGGTCAGGGCATTGTTTTGGGAAATGGCATCTCCTACACGGCCCGTGATCCCTAAACATTTTGCATGCACTACGCTTTCGCAAAGCCAGCAAGGCATATTGGGCTGGTCATGGGTAATCTGCTTCTTGCATGTTTTTTTTGGCACAGACAACAGAAATATCCAGGCAAAGAAAGAAACGAACACGTTCAGATAGCCTACCCGTTCGATCCAATACAGTAGGCTCAATATCGACCGACATTTCGAATGTAGGATGGTAGGAGTCTTCTGGTATAGTGAACGGAAGGGCTCGGGATAGCAACGCTATGGTCAGATCCGAGACAAATCACAGATCAAGCAATCCACCCAAGAAATTTTTCAAATGGTTGACTTGAGGCAGGGACAGGGTCCAACAAGCCGTCGATTAAGTCATGTCGTGAGTGGGCACAAGGTTATTAGACTCGTTAACCGAAGACCAAACAGTACCTGGCAAATTGATATCTGCTAGCGAGGAAGAAAGAGTTTTTGAAGCGGACAAGTGTTGCTCGTATGTTAAGATATTCGAGGAAGGTGGAATATACGATCAAGTAATGAAAATGGAAACGCGTGGGAGAATCAGTTTCACGCACAGGAATTCCAGGTCTGGGACCTGTGATGGCAATATCCGGTGGTCCGGGACGTCTATTAGCTGGTGGGAGCGAGACTGATGGGATAGTTAAGGAGGTGGGTGTGGACTATTTACAATGTGGACTATTTACAATGTATTTACAATTTTTTAAAGAATTATGGTTATTTTTATGGTTTAGTTTTTTTAACGAATTTTTTTAAATCTGGTATTTTTTTCATGTTATTTTTCAGAGGTAGTGCTAGGGATTGTTTTGGACTTTGGAGATCTGAAAACTTTTTCTGAGTTTTTAAAGTCAGAATTTCATGAAAAAATACTGAAAAAAATGATCAAATTTGAATTTAATATCTTCTAGACGTTAAGCTGTAGCTACAACGTGTCTGGTCTGATTTATAGCTGCATTTGTCAGCTCTTCAGATTTGCAATGTAACATGTAACCAGAAATAAAATACTTAAGTTATGTGAAAAATAAAAGCACTACCTCTGAAAAAAATACCAGATTTAAAATAAATTCTTTAAGAAAAACTAAACTATAAAAAAAAATTGTGTTCAAAAATTTTAAATCTCGAAATCTATCAGTAAAATTATTTTGGGCCACAGCCTAAATAAAAAGTTAAATTTTGTCGAGTAGTGTGGTTAGGGACTAAATTTTAAATTAAAACACTGACTGTTTAAGTAAAATAATAGAAAAATGCGGAGCGCCACGTATTCACACATACTGTGCTTGTGTGTGGGTTCTACAATTTTTGGCCGCTTGAACTGAAATCTGTGTGTGTGTGTGCTACGTATTCACACATACTGTGCTTGTGTGTGGGTTCTACAATTTTTGGCAGCTTGAACTGAAATCTGTTTTTTTCAGTTGTTCAAGTTTTGAGGGTTGTTTTGCAGCCAGCGACCGTAAAAACCAAAACATGTCTAAAATAGGGATATGTACATATGTATATGTAAATAAATGTGCAATTTCAAGTAAATAAATCAAATATCAGCTCTTATTTTTATATATTATTTGTTTCCCACGCCCAACCCCACCCACTCTGCTTATTCCGCACATTTGTATGTTGCGGAAGGTCAGCTTGGTCGCTGGCAGGCGAGAACATTTTTTCGCTAATAAATGTTTGCCAGCAAACAGTTTTTGGATCTGAGTACTAGACTTAACTCCAAATTTCAGAACGTCGAACTATTATTTGTAGCCCAACCATCGACTGCACCGATAAGGCAATCGATATCCACATCTATTGTATATAAGCATTAGGTGAAGTGTGTCAGTAAAGAAAGCTAAAATATAGTTTTAAAATGGTAAGATGAATACTAAATGTTAAATTTTTGTCTATTGCCCTTAAATAAACGAACTGCCCACATATAGATACTATTTCTGTAATCGAATCAATGTAAAATATACATTTTTCTTAGTATATGCATATACATACGTACCTATGCATACATGTCTACATGTAGTACGATTATAAATTCAACTTTCAATTGCCCTCTAATGTAATCATTAAAAACGTCATAACGTGAATATATTATTTCTCTCTCGGAAAAAAATTAAATTTTATAATGGTACACAATTTTTCACATATTTTTCACATACATATTCAAATTTGTATTTCTATTAATGTGTATTAGAAGTTACACATGTGCATAAAGGATTCGCTATCTTTTGAAACGTAAGAACTGTCGCGCCGTGCTGTTTACTTACAGTAGCTGCAGGGCCGGCGTTAGAGGTTTCGACGCCCGGGGCAAACATGAGAAGAGGCGCCCTTTGATAATATTTGTTTTTTCTGAAATGAACAAATTAAAGCAAACGCAGCAAAAGTTTTTGAAATTTGACATTTTATTGTAGTTGTGACTAGCGTTGTGATTATCGTTCTTACTAGCGTTCTGACTAGGGAATTAACATAAAAGTTGCAATCCTGTAGCATTAGAAATAAAATATTGTAAAAAAAAGAAGAATGAAAAAAAGTTGCCAAAGTATTACAAGAAAGTTACTTTTCGTGCTTTGGCCTGCGCGAATTTTTCTATTGTCTTGGATAGGTCAAGCTGAGTAGCTATCTCATTTTCAATAGACAATACAGCCAAAGAGTTCAACCTATCTTGTGACATCGTTGATCTTAGGTACGACTTTATAAGTTTTAATTTTGAAAAACTTCGCTCCCCGCTGGCAACAGTTACTGGCAAAGTAAGCAAAATTCTAAGGGAAATCCAAACATTGGGAAATACATCTGTAAGATTTTTTTCAACAATATATTGAAGAGCTTCCAATGGCCGTTTGATAGTTTCAGGTGTGATACTCCGTAATTGTCTTAACTCTGTATACAGCTCGAATCCATTAACGTCTGAGTCCCCTTCAGTTGTGAGAGCGGTGCTCAATTCACGATATCTTGCCAACAAAATAGTGTCCTTTTCAATGAACGCCGGGAATTCTTGCGATTTTGAGTAAGGAGAAAAGTCGTATAAAAATCCTCATATATTCTCATGATTTTTCATTTGCTCAAATCTTTCCGTGACAGATGCGAGAGCCGTATCAACCAGAACAATAAAAAAATCCGTCCTGAACTGATCTTCTGGTGTTAAGTTTATAGACTCATCTTGACACTCGTATTCAAACATTCTCTTCTTTCGTCTTCTGCGAGATGAATTGTCAAACGATGAGTCAGCCCCAAGATCTTCAGCAAGTTTTTTGGCATCTTGCAGAGCAGACTCAAATCCTTTATTCCTGTAGGTGGATAGAAATGCAGCACAATTTCCTACTGATAATGTGGCGGCAGCGATATCCATGTCTTGTTTCTGCATTGTTTTGCTCACAAGATTAGCTTGAAATAGGATGTCATACCAAACAACCAGGGAAACGAGAAATTCGAATCGCATCAATTCATCAGCCAAGCATTTAGCTTCATGTTGGACAGAAGGGTCTTTTAAATCGGAGTCAAAAATCTCCATTAGAGCTTCATAAACTTCTTTTGCTTGATATTTAATAGCTTTCACCGTGTCCAGTCTGCTTTCCCAACGAGTTGTGCACAATGGTTTGACGGTTAGGTTCGGAACATGATTTTTAAGAATCGCCCATCTCTGAGTTGATGCTGAGAATGTAGAGAGAACGTAGATGCGCTGAAGTACACCAAAAAGCGTGATACATGTTCTTGATGAGGAAGCAGCATCGCCGATAACCAAATTCAAGGAATGGCATCCACACGGCACAAATGCTGCTCTCGGATTTAGTTCGAGGACCCTCGCTTGGACTCCTTTGTTTTTTCCTTTCATGTTAGAGCCATTATCATATCCTTGTCCACGTAAATTATTTATGTTAATTTTATTGTCTTCAAGAGTTTTGAGTAAAAGATTTGTTAATCCCTCTCCCGTTGATGAAGACGCAATTTTGAATCCTAGGAAATGCTCTTTGATGGTCACCTTGTTATCGTTGACATTAACAAGTCTAATAGTAAAAGAAATTTGCTCAGTATGGCTCATATCAGGAGTGCAATCAAGGATAATTGAGTAATATCGCGCTTTTTCTATCATTTTTAGTATTTCTACTAAAACTTCGTTTGCCAGAAGATTTATCAATTCCTCTTGAATCATTTTACTACAATAATGGTCGTTTATTTCTTTTTTCGATACTCTTCGTATATGCTCTCGCATAACGTCGTCGAACTTTCCCAACAACTCCACTAGACCCAAAAAATTTCCATTATTTTTCGTGCAAAGTTTGTCTGATGAGCCACGAAATGCTA
Source organism: Drosophila subsilvestris (assembly GCA_035043285.1). Taxonomy (NCBI): domain Eukaryota; kingdom Metazoa; phylum Arthropoda; class Insecta; order Diptera; family Drosophilidae; genus Drosophila; species Drosophila subsilvestris. Next base: position 85,746 of record JAWNNB010000604.1, read on the forward strand.
GATTGTGTTGCGCAAGATACATGGTTATCATCATCAGGCGTTCTAGAACGCGCTTCCAATGAATTATTTCGTCATTCAGCAACTTTTGTTGTTGTGCATCTATTGCTTGATGTAACGTAAGTCGAGATTCACACTCCAACCATTTTAAATATGCAGTGACATGGTCAGCAGATTTTTCGTGGTCTCGCAGGCGATCATGGACATGTTTCCAGTCTTGAACGCCAGTTGTGGCTAATGACGACGGTTTTTCGATAGAAAAAAGTTTGCAACAAAAACAAAAAATCTTGTCCGCACTTCTAGAATAGACGAGCCATCTTCTTTTCACTTTCTCGCCATTGTCCAATTTTCTCATGAAAAGCTTCATAGTGAAATGTCGCTTTTGAGAATCTAGCGGAAATTGTATGTCCTCAGTTTCTGGTGGACCAAGTATAATAGCTGCATCGATGAATTTGGGTCGCAGAAATTCTGGCCAGTGAGCTGGATCAGACGAAATTTCGATTTTGTCGGAAACACTCACTTCATTCTCTACTTCTGCTACATAATATGTTGACAGACATGAAGAAGTCTCCTCTTGAACATTTAGATTATCGGATTCTCTTCTCAAAGTAGAATAAATTTCGGTGGTTTCCCTGTATAGAACAAAGTTGGATCGATTAGAGATTTGATTGATTCTTTATTGACTGTGGAGCCTCTTACTTTTTATCCTAAATTATGAATTTATCAAGACTGTGAGCTTGCTTTTTTAGTTTAGACTCTTTTTCTGCCTTTTTTTTCTTATTAGCCGCACCAGAAAGTTTCTTCGTGCCACCCTTATTCATGGCTTTCTTTGTTTAAACACTTATTTAGAGTTAACTGTATAATTTAATATGGCGACAAACCACGTGGCGACAAAACAAGCAAACAGCTGATAGGGGGAACTACGAGTCGCTTGCTGGTCTGGTAACACTGAGCTTACGATTTTGACGCGTCGACTCGAAAGTCTGGCAATTTCGAAGCTTCGAAACGACGCGTAAAATGTAAATATTAAATAATTATAAATAAGAATATGTTAGTATTTTACCCAAGCGTACATTGGCCAAATAGCCAAATATACACGAAAAATTCCGCCCTCCATCGAGGTATACAAATATAAACATAAGTATTATCAAGAAACTCCCATTGGTAATTTGGCGCCCCCTAAAATTTGGCGCCCTGGGCGACCGCCCCGCTCGCCCTGCCCTAAAACCGGCCCTGAGTAGCTGACAATAAATTGGGACACTCATGTTAGTTAAGTTTAAAAAGATGTCGAATTAAAAAACGTCTAAGTCAGTCGTTAAATATTTGTATTGAATATATACATTTATTAGCTGTAAGGTGAATTGTTTTCATTTGGCAAAGCAAACTTTTTCAACAAAAACAAGAAGGCAGCCATTTTGACTTAGCGGTCAAATTATTTTTGTTTTGGCGCTATTAGCATTAGCACCAAGTATCGCATGACTAAGTTCAAACATCCAAAAGGACCTTCACAGTAGGGTCGTATTCCCAAAGATCAGTTCAAAATTGAATAAGATATTAGAAGCATCAAAACTAAACGGCGGCGTCTTCAGAAGACAGGACCAGCAGGACGGTCGTTGGACAGCAAAATTACCAAGTTTGGCACTAAAAACAATCTAGAAAAATTTCCAATTGGCCATTAAACCTGTTTGGTTTGGATAGTAATAATGTGACGAATTATTGCCGGAAAGTCGATGAACGTTAAAAAAAGGGGTGTAACAAAAATGCAGCAGGATGGACTGCGGATTTTTTTTTAAATTGTGTCCACATTTTAATGTCCGCTACTGTACTTTGACTTGCGTCTCGGCAGCAGTCACCTTTTGATTAATACTTGATCATAGGAAGTTTCTTTTGCTCTTTTTTCGCGTAGATTTTTTAAGTTAATAAACGGAGACATAAATTGAACGTGAACACTTTTTATATTCAGCTTACCGTCTGGTACCGTCGCGAAAGGATAAAAAAGCGTGCTCGGGTTTTCATTAATTGCAAGATTCTTACGATTTAGAACCGGAAGCTTATAAGCTAACGATTTCAAAAATGAATTGCACAGAAATAATTATAATAACTTAAAAGCGGGGAAAAAATATAAATAAAATTTCTGATGTATTCAGTTTATATATGTTCGTATACCCTAATATATCTAATACATTTTTCTAATGGCACCCAAATTTTAACTCACCAAATTAATCCTAAGCAACAACAAAGTGCGAATTCGCATTTTAGGTTTTCGCATTCGCAGGTTTTAAAATGTCGGCTGTTCTTAATTCATCCATTTTTTTTGTTGGTTTAGGTATAATAAATTGCGATTGCCAAAACGATAGCCTTATCCCCCAGGCGACCATCCACCATTCATTTCGGGGATGGTCCGTAATAGCCTATTCCCACAGGCGACCATCCATTTCGGGGATGGTCCGTAAGGTTTTGCCGTTCCGAAAATTTCCCAGTTATTCCACCATCCATCTGGGATGTTCCTAATTCGCACGTTTCCGTGCAGTATTTTTTCGATAATTGTCAAATGCAACCATAAATAATAGACATTCACAAGGAAAAATCGGAATTCACTACGAAAATGTAAACAATACACAGGAAAATGGAAAAAAATAACAAAACATCTGATATGTCTAAATTGTCTCAGGCTCAAAAACTCGGAGGTGAGATAGTTTATGGACTATCCTCTGGGATCGTTTATGATGAGTGCTTTGCAAAACTCATGCAGGAACTTGCGCTGTTGGCTGACAGCCTTTCGAATATTCTGTACTCAGAATAACAGCCCAAAGTACACAATGCTATGGCGATATAAAATTTTCATTAAAAAGCGCATCGTTTTTTTCGGATACATCTTTCTCCCAAAATGTCCGGAACCGAAAGACATATTTGTATTTAAAACATTGATTGGATTTAGTAGAAGCAGTCACAAATGACCACGCTTCAGTGTTTTCAAAAAACAAATATCCCATATAATATCTCCTCGTCAAAGTTGTCCTCATCATCATCATCCATGTCCAGAAACATATTTTGCTGCTGAATCAAATGCACAACCATTGCAATATTATTAATATTCATTTTAATTAAAGACGTAAAAAATTTCCGCACGCAATTATGAGCATAATAGCCTTTTCACACTGACGACCATCCACCATCCCCCATCCATTTCTGGGATGGGCCGTAAGGTTTTGCCGTTCCGAAAATTTCCCAGTTGTTCCGCCATCCATCTGGGATGTTCCTAATTCGCACGTTTCCATGCGGTATTTTTTCGATAATTGTCAAATGCAACCATAAATATTTGACATTCACAACGAAAAATCGGAATTCACTACGAAAATGTAAACAATGACAGACAGGAAAATGGAAAAAAAAACAACAACAAAACATCTGATGTCAAAATATTCTCAGGCACAAAAACTCAGAAGTGAGATAGTTTGTGGACTATCCTCTGGGAATTTGTTTATGAGGAGTGTTTTGCAAAACTCATGCAGGAAATTGCACACGCTGTTGGCTAACAGCCCTCCGTCTATTCTTTACTCATAAAACAGCCCAAAGTATACAATGCTATGGCGATATAAAATTTTCATTAAACAGCAACTTTGTTTTCGGCTACATCTTTCTCCCAAAATGTCCCGAACCGCTTCTAAAAAGCCCTATCATATATATTTTTATTTAAAACATTGATTCGATTTTGTAGAAGCAGTCACAAATGACCACGCTTCAGTTTTTTCAAAACAAATATCCATTCTAATATCTCCTCCTCGTCCACATCCTCATCATCCATGTGCAGCAACATGATTAGTTTGGTCAAGAATATGTTTTGCTGTTGAATCACATTTATAACCATTGCAATATTATTAATATTCATTTTAATTAAAGACGTAAACAAATTTCCGCACGCAATTATGAGCATCAGCTGTTTCTCATGGATGGGGGATGGTGGATGGTCGCAGTGTGAATCGGAGTTTCACATATTTCAAAAATTCCCACCGTTCCTCCGGGATGGGCTCAGTGTGCAGAGGGTATAAGCTGTTTTTCATGGTGGATGGTGCCAGTGAGAATCGAAGGTTCACATTTGTCAAAAATTTTCACCGTTCCTCATAGAGGTTTTGCCGTTCCGAAAATTTCCCAGTTATTCCACCGTTTGTCTGAGATGTTCCTAATTCGCTCGTTTCTGTGCGGTATTTTTTCGATAATTTTAAAATGCAACCATAAATAATAGACATTCACAACGAAAAATCGGAATTCACTATGAAAATGTATACAATCAGGCAGGCTCCGGTTTTCACTTTCACCAAAAAATGTGATTTACTTTTCAAAACGAAAAGTTAGGCGCTCCCGCACACGTGAAATGCATGAATTTGACGTTTTGAAAACGGCAACAAATTCCTCGCCGAAATGAAAAGTAAAAGTCTTTTTATACAACTAAACAAATCTTAATTGCAAAAGGAAAACAATTGATGACTTATTGATGCATTGACATGAATTTGACACTATTAACTGTGCAATTGAGCTTGTGCCCTTTTTATACCCGTACTCAAAAAGAGTTAAGGGGTATACTGTATTTGTCGTAAAAGTGGATGTGTGTAACGCAGAGAAGGAAAATTTTCCGACCCCATAAAGTATATATATTCTTGATCAGGATCAATAGCCGAGTCGATAGAGCCATGTCTGTCTGTCCGTCCGTCCGTCCGTCCCGATGAGCGCCTGGATCTCAGAGACTATAAAAGCTAGAGCCACGAAATTTTGTTTCCAGACTCATCTGATATCACACTGTTACAAGTGTATTTCAAAATTTCGCCCCGCCCCCTTCCGCTCTCACAAAAGACGAAAATCTGTGGCAACCACCATTTTACAGATACGATAAATCTAAAAACGCAGTATCGTAAAGAATGACCATTTCTATCAGATTGCCAAATCTGGTACAGATCGGATCATTATTATGGCCATTATTATCGCCATTATTATCGCCTCCTCTGGCGTTGCTGACGATATTCATTCTCTTTCTCGCTCGCACACACTCTGCCCTGTGCAATGCACGAGCAACCCCTAGCGGAAAAAATGTAGAATCTAAATGGTAGATGTAGAATATCTGTTCTACATGTATAATCTACATTTTAGATGTAGATGTAGTTAACAAATCTAGCAAAAAAATGTAAAATGTAAAAATTTTTTAATTTTAATCATAATCTCAAAAATTTGTATACTGACTGAGTACGGGTATAAAAGTAGAGTCGCGACTAGAAGCGACTCACGTTGCTTCTCGTTATAAATAATTTTTGTTTAAACCAACCTCAAAGAGCAGTTAAGTTAAAGTTAAGTTATGGTTGCGTTTTATTTGCGTTTGTTCGACTTACCGAATATTTCAACCCTGTTCGTCTACTGCTGTTAACAATGAAAATAGAAGGGAAAATGTAAATTCCCATATATTCCTTAAAAATAATACTTTTAGCCAATTTTATCATTAGATGCGAGATTTTTGTGGACCCATTTCATGAAATGTAGACCCAAATCTTTTCTGTGCATATTTGTAAACAATTTGGTTTATATATAAAAAGTTGTTAAAAACACGCAGAACGTGCTGTTGTCTAAACTCACATAACTCAATAACTCTAGTTTGTGCTAGTGTAGACGACAGTTATTGAGTTAACTCAACTATCGATAGGTAGCTCATGTCAGTGTAAATAGGCTTTAAAAAAACAGCAGAGTGGGAGATTGGAGTTTAGTTTGAGATGAGAACAAATTCAGCCCAGATGGCTCAGATAGACAAAACTATTATTTTCACGACTTTTGTAAAGAAAATCATATTTTGATTACGAGGACATTTGTATATTTAATATCTGCTTTATTTTATCTGTCAACGGAAACTCGGAATCTGTTGCTGTTTTAGTTTATTTGTGTGGCGTAAAATTTGAGGCGTGACTAGTGTTTGTGTGTGTGAGTTGGGACCCTGCAGTACGGGTCATCGACGTGTAAACGACTACACGTCGATGCCAACGTAATGCAGCTCGCTTATGTCAGCGATGACCTCCCATACGATAGACTGTTTACTTTAACCAAGGGATGTCCTAGGAATATAAACGATGACATAGTAAGCGAGAAATAGCCGAAAGTAAGACCTTAATAAGTGATGAATTTCCCTTAAAAACTAAGGCCTTAATAAGCGATGAATTCCCTTAATAAGTAAGGCCTTAATAAGGGATGACTTTTCCTAAAAAGTAAGGCCTGCATAAGTGATGTATTTCACTATAAACTGTCGCTATTTTGAGGAAAAGCATGGGTAAATTTTGTATGAAAATATTCAATTTCTTTTTATTTATTGTTGTATTATTATAAAATGGATTTACAATTTTGTTCTGAGTGTTATTTTTTGCCACATAACCTCCTTTTTATAAAATCTGTTAAATTGGTTAACAATGCTCTCAGTAGATAAAATATGGTAGAACCAGCAAAAACAAAAACAAAATACCCGCCAAAATATGTATCTGCTCGACTCGAGCCTCGCTTTTAGGGTGGGTTTTTTATGTTTTCGTTGTTGGAAATTTAAATTTCGTGCAAAACACTGATAATTTCACAATTTCCCAGTTTATTCATTTTTTACAACGCTCAATAGACGTATTTTTATTTAAATGAAACAATGCACTTACCTGATAATAATTTTGCTCAAAATAACAAAACCTGCGTCTCACTTTTTACCGCACAATTCTAACAACTTTGTCGACGCCGACGGAAAAACCGAATTCTGCTACAACGCGTGCTGTAACAGAAACAAAAAAAAGAAAAAAGGGAAATAAAGAGTTTGGTTTGACCGACGCGTCGATCGCGACGTCTACTTCATATTCTGCTCGGCTGCCGCAGCGGCAGAGCAAAACGCCTGAATGACGCGTAGTTGACATTTGTCATCGCTCACTTCTGGTACTGCAGGGGACGCACACGGTATTTAAACCGTTTCCAATTTTGTCGTCGCAACTAGAAATTGAACCAGTTGGACTGCGGAGACGGTTTCCTACGGTGCGCAAATAAGTGTCTGAAGACTCGGCGACAGCCTCTGATGAATGCTTTATTTAAAAAATCAAAAATAAAAATAATTTTTTGATTTTTTTATAAAAATCAGAAAATAAGTCTTATAGTTGATTTTTCTAATAAAAATCGAAAAAAAAATTGAATTCAAATATCATTTGACCGGGGAGGTGTCTTGAAAAGAGACATATATATGTGATCTACACTGCAGTACCTTTCGTTTGTTATATAGTATGTTTGGCTACGCAGCCAAATACTACTTTTAATAAGCATCGTGTCGGCACGGGCAATTCGGCTTGCCTGCCGTTGAGCTGACTCTTCTTCACTCTTAACTTACCGTCATATCCAAGACTACTTAATTCGCAGTATATACATATGTACATATATTATCATACCCGGTTGACCTTTTCATTCATTTAAAATAGTGCTCAGCATGGCTCTATCTATTGTGCTGTCTACGCACAAAAACGCAACATGTGAATGTGTTCGTGCCGACCACTGATTGACACTAACTCAACACTCAACTAACTGTGAAAAAGCTCGATGGCTTAACAGACACATAAAAAAGTAAAATATAATTAGCATAATATAATTAATGTTTCTATTTTTTAGTTTAAGGAAAATTAAGGTTTAATCGATTTTGCCGATAAATTGCACCGTAATTCCGAAATCAGCAATTTTAGGGAAGGAAATGCTCTTCCCACTGATACTTGTGTAGCAGGCACGTACTGCACAATTTTTGGCAGTTGATATACATAGGCGAGGATATATGCATTTTTTTTCCCAATATTCCATAATATCCATCTCAGTATTTATTGCTTTGGGACAATATGCGTTTATTTCGGTTATAGCTAATTTCAGCTCGGGATCATCCTAGTCATCCGAATCTTCATCTCCATCTACTTCAATTGATTTTAAATAGTCATTTAAAAGCGAGCAAGTGCTTTGGGAAGTATTTTTGACTGTTTTATCAGATTTAGGTTCAAGTATCAACTTTTCTCCTGTTCCACTGTCCGGCTAAATAAAAATAGAATTAAAAAATGTATATTTGTTAAGATTGTGCACAATGAACTCACCTTATTAGTTACGGCCAGTATTTTCCGCAGTAAAAATATTAAATCGTTTCTTGCACACACTTGTTGAGTTGGGTGATGCGATTCATGTTTAGGCTCTTAAATATTTGGTCAGTAATTTTTTTGATAGGCACTGAGTCTAAGAGAGTGTAACTAGCTGCACACAAGCTTCTTTAACTTCACTTGTTGAAAAATTGACAGAAATTTTTTTCTTCTTTTCTGGAATTTTTATGTCAACTTCTTCATCTATTTCGGATTTATAGGCTTCTTCATGACGCAAATGCCTTTGAAAGTTGGTATAATATTTTCCAGTGAGTTTATGTTGGCAAAGCTTACACAACGAGGAATTATCAGATTCAATAAAACTAAAAAAATTACGCACAACGCACGACCCATTTTTGTTAAATAAAAAAAAAAGTTTTTATTCTATTTAAGGTTTACTTTTAATCGTTACCCATTTTATGCGTTACGACTGTTTCTAACAGAATCTGGGCTTCGACTTACTATTTCCAGTAAAAGGCACGACAACCCAAAAGTCGACCGGCCCACTGGATTTGCAAATTCGTTACAAATTTTTACTTAGAATACGCCCTTTCCCGACGCGATGATTAATATGTATAGGTATGTAGTATTTGGCTGCGTAACCCAACATACTATATAGCAAACGAAAGGTACTGCTGTGTAGATCACATATATATGTCTCTTTTCAAGACACCTCCCCGGTCAAATGATATTTGAATTCAATTTTTTTTTCGATTTTTATTATAAAAATCAACTATAAGACTTATTTTCCGATTTTTATAATAAAATTTAAAAAATAATTTATTTTTTGATTTTTGAAATTTTTGAAAAATCAAAAATAATTATTATTTTTAATTTGTATTATAAAAGTTGGTAATAAAAGTTTATCTTGTTACGAGATTCCTCTTCTTAAAATAGCGTAGCTGGATTGTTTTCATACACCTAGGACTGTTTTCGACTTTGATTTTTTTTAACTCAAATCTTATTTGTTATTGGTGCTTTGTAAATTGTGAAATATCAAATAAAACTAAAAAAGGGAAAATTAACTCTGATAATAAAGTGATTGAGTTGGTGTCGTCATATATTGTTTCAAAACAAAGAGGAGGAATTTGCATTTCTCTTTTTAGTTTTACGCACAGCTCTCACTTTTCACTTCAGGAATAATTGCCGAACATATATTCCTCAGCTAGGTGTCAAGATCATCTCAGTCCACACACGGTCCCGATAGGCAACAATCGATATAAATCTGTAGATTCTGTTCAAGAGTTACTTTGCTTTTCGCGACAGACAACCTCAAACAATTCAAAACCATGAAAATCATTTCTAGCTTTACCCGGCCACGCTTCACTGTGACGTGGCACATTTTGGTTGTATGGATGAGAAGTGAGTCGAAGAATACGTTCAAAATAAATTTATTTTTGCAATAATTAGAGGGTATAAAATTGTCAATATCCCATTTGTTTCCGTCATCTTCAGTTGATCGACTTCCATTCCGTCTTCCACTATGCTTGTGAATTCTTCGTGTAATTAAGTCTCGTACGGATTCCCGTTCTTCCTTATTAATATTTGAAACCATCTTCTTCACTATTCAGATTAAGAATTACGATTTATTTACAATTTCACTGTGCCATTAAGGCAGCACAATCCAGGCGTTTCTCCAAAACCTTCAATGCCCCGCAATGCTCACAAAATTTCGTGACACATCAATGCAGCGCTTATATCGTGCAGTTTGTTGTTCTTCATGAGTTAATTGATTCGCACTGCTCCATAGCCCAATTGCATTACGGCTCCGTTGGGACAGATTTGATGTTCTTCGTCGCGGCGTCTATAGTAATCTGTGTATACATATTAAGGATGATAATACTCACACAAAACACACAAATCACAAATTTATCTAAGATTTCCACGCAATTTCCAACAAACAGGCACTTAAACTAATTTTTATTTTTGTTCGAAAAGTCGTCAAATCTATAGGTACTCTATAACAGGGGTCGGCACTCATACGCACACATTTTTTGGTGCGTTTGTGTGCGAAGACAACATGTTGCAAACACGAAGGAAAATACATTACTTCCCAGTGGACCACAAGACGATAGTAAAACGGAACTATCGCAAAATGTTCGTAAACGGACTTAGAAATGATAAAAATCCGTGAGCGATTACTGAAGCCTCGCTCAATGTCCGCAAGCGGACTCAAAAAAGAGCATTGAGCGGACAAAAAACGAGCGGCATATATTTCCCTTTTCATGCCCAGTTTCCACTCATTTTTGAGTCCGCTTGCGATAATTTTGTGATAGCTTAGCCGTCGCTCGAGGATGTGTCCGCTCAATGCTCTTTTTTGAGTCCGCTTGCGATAATTTTGTGATAGCTTAGCCGTCGCTCGAGGATGTGTCCGCTCAATGCTCTTTTTTGAGTCCGCTTGCGGACATTGAGTGTGGATAGCAACAAAAATGTAACGGAAAAATAGGTAGGTACGGTCGGAGGATCGCAAACGGACTTAAAAACGAGTACGATGCGCATGAAATACCGGATGACGTCATCGTCGAGCACGACAACCGCCGAAGTTGTATGTTTCGGCACGCGTCGCGTGTTTGGTTTCATCCCTTTTTTCGTTTGTTCGTTCTTTTGTGATTGGAATCCTGCCGCAGACAGACGTGTGAAAGTGAAAAATTGTGAAAAATATCAAATCGGTAAGTAAATTCTAATATCTTGTCTAGTTTAATGATGTTTACTAACAACAATAAAAATTAAACAATCGACATTTGTGTGTATGTGCACACATTTTGTTTTCCAGCCATCTTTCTGGAATTTTCTGCCAATCTGACGGACGAGATCGCACGTCAGTGCTCTTGGCGTGGGACCGAAGCTAAAAAGTGCATCTGGGGTTTGCGTGTGACCCTAGCAATCCGTAGTAAGTTTTATTTAAAAAAGTATATTTATATTACAATATACTAACTTCTAATTTGTTTCTTACAGTGGGATTTAAACAAAGATTCTCACTTGAAGATGCCGACTTTGACAGGATTACACAAAAATTCTTTCAATACGCTCAGGACCGAGTGTCCAAGGCCCAAAAAATAATTAAAATTTAGATTTAAGTGTTTTTTTAGGTATTAAGTTTTTTATGTTCATTTATTTTTAGTTTGTTTAGGTTTTAAGTTTTTTCATATTGAAATATGCCCATTTACTTTTAATTTTTTTTTCAATATATATCATATCACTTATTTAAAATGTCTACAAATAAACACACAAAAATGAAAAAAAACAAAAATATTTTTATTACTGGAACAAAATGGAATGAAACGCTTTAAGCTATCGCAGATGGTATCTTTTGCGGACCTTTTATGATATCTTTTGCGGACCAGTTCTAATATCAATATTAATATTAAAAGTAAATTACAAATAATATTATTTTTGACTCGTTATTGATATTAGAACTGGTCCGCAAAAGATATCATAAAAGGTCCGCAAAAGATATCATAAAAGGTCCGCAAAAGATATCATAAAAGATCCGCAAACGATACCTCTGCCAGCTACCGAAAACGAAACTTTCTCTGCCACAAACTGAGCGACTAGTGATTCATTTTCGTATCGTTTTCGGACCCAAATTCGATAGTTTTACCCGTTTAAGTTCCGCATAACTTCCGTTTGCGATATCGTTTACGAAGTTTTGGTCCACTGGGTTATTACTATGCCGCTGCGCAAGCCGAAGAATTGTGCATTGGGCACACGAATGCTTCTCTGCCACTGCGAGCAGAATATGAAGCCGTTTGTGCATAGCCCGAAGCTTGCTTCGTTCCAATGTTTTTAATAAGTTGATCCTATTTGGGTCGGAGACAAACTAAAAAAATCAAGAGCCATGAAAATCAGTCCATCTGTTTTAAAATCGCGATTTCCGAGCCGCGGTCGCTTTTTCCATAGTTATTTTAAGCTATTCGTTAACCTGTATGTAGACAAAATCAAAAAATCAAACACCATGCAAATCGGTGCATTTGTTCTAAAATTTTCCGCGATTTTCTGAGTTTTCCGCGCAATTTTCTTAATTTTTTAGTTTTATAAGAACCGTCTAAACAATAAAAAACAACAAAAAAGGTATTAGCGAAATAGTGATTCATTTTTATACCCGTACTCAAAAAGAGTTAAGGGGTAAATTGTATTTGTGGTAAAAGTTGATGTGTGTAACGCAGAGAAGGAAAATTTTCCGACCCCATAAAGTATATATATTCTTGATCAGGATCAATAGCCGAGTCGATAGAGCCATATCTGTCTGTCCGTTCGTCTGGCCGTCCTGATGAGCGCCTAGATCTCAGAGACTATAAAACATAGAGCAACGAAATTTTGTTTCCAGACTCATGTGATATTACACTGTTACAAGTGTATTTAAAATTTCAATCATAAGCTCACAAATTTATATACTGACTGAGTACGGGTATAAAAGTAGAGTCGCGACTAGAAGCGACTCACGTTCCTTCTCTTTATATATATAGATAAGCAACGCAACTAGTGCTTTATAATAATATAAACTATTTCACCTCAATTGTAATCCGCGGAGCCGCATAGCGATTTTTACGCTGATTCGAAATCGCGCACTATTGGGCCAGACAGCCGATATTTTGGTATATGTATATTCGAAAACTTTTTAGAAACAAAATCTTTTTTGAATGGTACATTTTCATAGTGCATACCATGGCTAGAAAAAATTACTACATATTTTTTATTTAAATGCTGCACTGAAATTTGTCCAGCCCATTAAAGTCAGATGTTCGGTTAATTACGAGTGAATGTAAAAGATAGAATATAGGAATGTTAATGTAAAAAAAGATTTTGTTCATATATGTTAATTTGTTTTTTGTGCGTATTTATTTCGGCCTATCAAAATGAAACAAAACTTAGACAACTTGCCTCTCTTTTGTGGCTAACAACTAATACCGCGGAAGCTAGCATAAAAATCGAACCTGCCTGTTTGTTTCGAATATGCAGTTCTTATTTCTTATTCTTGTGCAGTAACTATGAATTCTCGTCTTCTTTGAACTCCATTTGTGGTACCGTTAGCTTAAATAAGAGATCAGAGTTGGACATTCTCATCAGCTGTTTAAGTGCGAAAATAGAAAACATTTGTAAATTTTGTTTATAAATAAAAATGAACCACAATGCAAAGCGCGTAATGCGCCAGAATTCGGTATGCATTTTAACCAACGACTTGGCCACGTCGCCGGTGATGCTGGCACCCACACCGCCCTCGGCACCCACCACACCACAGCTGCAGGTTGTGGAGGACATCAAAACGATTCAACGCCAGGTCATTCTGCTGCAGAGCGGAAACATAGCTCAGACCCCGGCTCCGCCACACGGTGCTGCGCCACAACATGCTAATATGGCCGCACCCAGTGCCGTCAGTGCTAGCAGTGCGGGGAACCCTCCGGTACAGGACGATGCGCCCGTGTCACTGCTCACGGAGATTGCCGACATAATGCGCAGCTTTGGCGACAGCGATCAGCCGCGCACGGCCAGCGTCAAGCTGGTGGAACAGATCCTCCAGCAGCAGCTGAGGGGCATCTTCAACGAGGCGTCTCTGGTGGCCATGCGCCGCAAGCAGAATCCGTGTCCCTCGCAGGCGGACTTTGAGTTTCTCATGCGCAATCATCTGGTGAAGATTGCCCGCATGCGGAAGCATCTCAAGGATATGCGTATACTGAAGCGATTCCTCAGCATTAGGACGGGGAGGCCGCAGGACTTTATGGACGACCTGGAGCAGCAGGAGGATGATGAGGAACTGGAACCATCGAAGTGCACGAGCTACACGATGAGGACCGCATGCGGCGCCTGTTCCGCGCCGACCGCATCTCCCAGATCCTCACGGGCCAGTAGTACCTGGAGTTCAACGAGGCCCGCAAGACCTCCTTCTACTGCCGCCACGGCGAGAAGATAAAGAACAAGTTTCGACGCTTCCTTGACCTGCCCGCCGATCTGCGCATCCCCACGCCCACCATGAACATCCTGGCGTATCTGGCACACGAAACGATTGCCACCATTGTCGATTACTCCATTCTCACACGCCTCAGCTCGGAAAATCGTGCCACGGAGCCCTACAGTCGTGTGACCTCCGCCGGTGGCAGTCCAGCCATGATGCATGTCTGTCCCGTGGTCACTCAGGGTCGGGGCATGGAGGTGGTGAAGCCCATTAGCGTCCAGGAAATACACGAGGCTATGCGTCGCTTCCGGCAGATGAGTAGCCGCAAAATTGGTCGTTATCGCAATTCCTGCGACATCGATTTCAGGAGAAGTTTCCTGGCCATTTAAAAATTATTATTTAAGTTGAAAAGCAATAGTTACGGTAGATGACCGAAGGATAGGTATTTTATTGCTTCAATTTTAAAACTTGTTCGCTCAATTTTATTGGAATAAGAATCTTTAAAGGAAATACACAATAAAAGATACTCAAGAAAAAAAAAAAAAAGAGTAGCTTTACGTAGAAAACGGTTATATGTGCGTTCATGTTTTGAGAGTTGCTGTGTTAGCATCGTTTCAGTAAAAGTGACAAACAGATTGATTTAGTACGTAAGCACTCAATTTTCCATCAAACCAGCGCAAATATTACATAAAATTGCACTTTTAGTTGAAAATGCCTCGTGGTACTGAATTGTCTGAGGAAGAACAAGGAAGGATCAAAGGAATGAATAAATCCGACATGAAAACTGTTCAAATCGACATCGAAATACTATTTCGAAATTTTTAAAAGATCCAGATCCAACCGTCAGCAACCGGAAAAAACGGCATATGCGTCAGTTAGAAACCGAAGACATGATGAGCTGCAACAAAATCAAAGCAGAACTCGGATTAACATTCACCAAGCAACGTGTGAGCCAAATTTTGCACGAAAATTTTAACCTTACATATGAAAACAAAGTTGGCAAGCCCCGTTTAACTAAACGGCATGGTATTTTTATGAAAAACATTTCTGGGACGTCGAATTTGAAAATATAATATTTAGTGATGAAAAAAATTCAATTTAGACGGTCCAGACGGCCATCATAAATACTGGGATCCGCGTCATCCACGAGCAACTTGTCACAAGCGGAACCATGGCGCTGGATCGCTTATGATATGGGCTGCCTTTAGTGCTAAAGGCAGGTCTACAATTTGTTTCGATCCGGCCGAAAGAATTCTCAAGCATATACAGAACTATTAGGAAATAAACTTGTTCCATTTGCTGAGAATTTCCATGGTAACCAATGGACACTTCAGCAGGATAATGCACCAATTCATGTGGCCTGGGCTTCAATGAGTTTTTCGAGACCTACAATATACCATTGATGAAGTGGCCGGCAATGAGTCCGGACTTAAATCCCATTGAGGATCTGTGGGGCATGCTTGCAGCAAAAGTTTATGCCTGTACAAGGCAGTACGATACCTTGAAAGATTTAAAAAAAGCGATCGTTGCAGAATGGGCCAAGATTGAATTATCAACTCTACAAAATTTGGCAGGATCAATGCCCCGCAGGCTGCAGAAACTTCAGGAGCATAAGGGCAACTCTATTAATTATTAACAGAGTTCATTTTTCTAAATACTTTTTCACTGGAAATGTTTTTTGATAAAAAATATATTTTTTTTCGTAGTTATAAGCAGCTAACCAAAAAAAAAAATAAAATAAATCAAGAAAATAGGTGTTGAAAAAAAAACGCCATTCAAAGCAGTGCACTTATAGCTGTTTTACTAAGGTATTTCTAATGACTATTAAATTTTGTGCGACCGTAATACTTCTACGGGTATGAAACGCTGATCAATATTTGGATTGATAACAATAAAAATGCTTGCATTAATTCAAGCTTGATATTTTACAAACTGAAGACGTATTAAGTAAGTAAGTACCTCCAGAGCGGATTAAAACGTTGAAAGAAGTAAAAATACCTATCTTTGACAATTAAATCCAAAGGAGCCACCAAAAATTCGATGAAAAATTAAAATTTTAAGGATATGCATTTTTAGTGGCTTTTATCTAAACTAACCATATACATATGGGCATTTCTCTGAAGTCGTACGCATTGCAAGTGGTAGAAAGGTTAAACAAAGACGGATTTTAAAAATATGTTAACCTTTATGACACACCTCTTGATTAGCCTTATAAGTGGTGCTAAGGTCGATTTTTGGCCACTATTCGTTTTCGATATTTTGTCAAAAGACCGAGCCATTCGCACGGGATAAATATGGAAATGGTTTTCGCGGCGATCAATTTAAACTCATATTTCATCGAAAGTTAAGGCACTAGGTTCATGCAAATTTCTATACATATTGTGCATTGATGTCTCTTTTAAATGGTAATAGTTATAAGCAAATATGATTCGTAGTTTTTATACCCGTACTCAAAAAGAGTTAAGGGGTATACTGTATTTGTGCTAAAAGTGGATGTGTGTAACGCAGAGAAGGAAATTTTTCCGACCCCATAAAGTATATATATTCTTGATCAGCATCAATAGCCGAGTCGATAGAGCCATGTCTGTCTGTCCGTCCGTCTGTCCGTCCCGATGAGCGCCTGGATCTCAGAGACTATAAAAGCTAGAGCAACGAAATTTTGTTTCCAGACTAATGTGATATCACACTGTTACAAGTGTACTTCAAAATTTCGCCCCGCCCCCTTCCGCCCCTACAAAGGATTGTGGCTTTCACAATTTTGAAGATACGATAAAACTAAAAACGCAGTATCGTAGAAAATGACCATATCTATCAGATTGCCGAATCTGAATCAGATCGGATCATTATTATAGCCAGAATAAAGAAATTAATTTTCAGTTGCTTCCCCCACCTCCTCTGGCGCTGCTGACGATATTCATTCTCTGTCTCGCTCGCACACACTCTGCCCTGTGCAATGCGCGAGCAACCCCTAGCGGAGGAAATGTAGAATATTTGTTCTAGATGTATAATCTACATTTTAGATGTAGATGTAGTTAACAGATGTAGCAAAAAAATGTAAAATGTAAAATTAAAAAATTTTTTTAAATTTTAATCATAAGATTACAAATTTTGTATACTGACTGAGTACGGGTATAAAAGTAGAGTCGCGACTAGAAGCGACTCACGTTCCTTCTCGTTTTAAATTGAATTAAGACCATATTTGCACGGGACATGTCGCACGGGACAAAAATTCCTAGGATCATATCAGTTAAAAAGATACCCTTAGCAGTGGTTGAAGCATTTTTCTCGTATATTTGTAAGATAGTCTAATACGTTAGAAAGATTATGGGGAACAACTTTTCTCAAGAATGTACGTTTTTATATGAGATAATTGTAATAGAAAACATGGCTAAGCCCAAACAAAAAATAATGAAAAAGTGAAAAAAAAACACTTACAAACCAATCCCAAGGATCGTTTTTTAAATATAACGCTTTTTCCTTACCCCTTTGCCAAAGGTTGTACCACAAAATATTAGTTAGTTACTAATTTAAAAAAAAAGTTGCAATTATATTTTTTTTGTTATAAGCTAAAAGGAATTAATTTAATTTATTGGAAAAAAGTTAGTTTTGGTTATTAAAAGTATTTTTTCTATTTAAAATTGAATTTTTTCGTTTGTTTGGTCAAAATTACGGAATAAGCGTTACACTCGTGTCGTTTCTTAGTGCATGACTATGATAGGGAACAAACTTAGTCTGCACTTTTGTTTGAAATTGTCTTTTTTTTTGTCGCTGGGTATACATATGTATATAGGCAAAAGAATGGTTTTTATTTTTTTAATTTGGTTTTTTTTTGTATTTAACATGTTGGTTTAGGCTGGCTCTTCTGGTTTGTCAAAATAAACCAGTATACTTAGCTGTTTTAGTGGCTTTTAAAGCTTCTTTGTAAAAATATTTTTTCCAACTCTTTTTTTCAAACTTAAGTTGTCTTTCAATTAGCGGATCAGAATTGTCAAAGTCCTAAAACCAAAGATTCTACAATACAACAAGATGCGTAACGCCCATACTACTGAAAAGCACATGAAATTTTTAGCGTGGATTTTCGATGTGGATTTTCGATTTTTCTATGTGTGCGTTGTGTTGTCCGTGTTTGAGCGCTTGGTTGTGTGAGTGCATTTTTTGGTATGTTCTGTCGCAACAAAGGATTAAAGTTGACATATTGACGATTCTACGTCTCCTAAGTCCGTGGCGTAGCGGTCTAAGCGGCTGGCTGATAAACGAAGCTGAGCAGCGAGTTCAAGCCACACTCAGTACAAGTTTTTTATTTTTATTTTTTTCCTTAACCTATTTATAATCTACCTAATCTACCAAAATTATTATTATTTTCGGTGGCTATTATATTTCTTATTTTTCCAAACAATTTTTATTCAACATTAAATAAGTTTGATTTTAAAATAAAAATACCGCAAAAAAAAAAGAACTAATCATCACCATATGTATCTACGCTGAGACTTGAACTTGGCTCACACTGTCCATAAGCAAACAGCTTACCCATCGCACCATCGCTCGTATTTGCTTTCGTAAGCAGTTACAGGAGGTTAGTTTCGTTTTCATCATTAAGAATTGAGCAGTTTTGACGAAATACGAAATTTGGATTCAGACGGAAAAAATTGGAGAGCACACACAATCATACACATGGATGTGTATGTTTGTATGTAACAAAAAAATACGAGCCAGCCGAGCGAGAATCTAAAAATAGAATACATTTTGTGTAGCGCACTAACACATACGCAAGTGTGGAGTTAGATTTCTTGAAAAATTGCTCTGCTGTCATACATTTAGTTCTTCCCCGTTACGCATCTTGTTGTATTGTAGAATCTTTGCTAAAACCATTCTGTAAAAACTTTTTCTGAGTTTTTAATTTAAAAATTTCGGGAATTTTGAATTTGAAAGTTAATTTTTCCCAGTCGGTAAGCCGATGCTACAAAAGGTTCTGGTTCACTTTGTAGCTGCATTTATCACCTTTTCAGAAATGGTCAAATACAACCGGACGGAATATACGTAAGTTATGTAAAAAAAGAGCACTACATCTCAAAAAAAAACATTAAAAAATAGCAGATTTAAAATATAACAAACATTTTTTTTTGCTTGCGCAGTGATGCAAACAAAAACCAACTACCACATAATAGACTGAATTTTGCTTTTTTGCAAGCGTGTTAAAAGGGGGAAGGTAGCAAATGTATAGCCGTGTAAGACCGAGTTCGTATTAAGAGCTTGTGTTAAGCGAGGGCCAGGTGTATATTGAAAGAATTCTGTTTTTTTTTAATTAGGCATTCAAAAAAACAGCTCATTGCAGTAAACTTCCTTTACCTTAAACGCATACTTTTTGTGCATATTGCTTGAAACATTTGTAGTCAGTTATAGTTCTACCAGGTGGCATCGCTTCTAAATGCCAAAATATAACTAACAAACCACTTCTATACATTATTGCCATTGTATTTATGCTAAAAAAACCCTGTTCGGCTAAGTGCAGGCCCATGGCTGCACAAATAGAAGCATAGCGATCATTATACCAAAAACTGTTAATTGTAATGAAACAAATTAGCAGTAGTTTGAGGAGATAATCGTGAAAACGGGTCCGACGGGCATTTGAGAAGCCTGCACTGCAAGTTTCCTATAATTGAGTTTGTGATTTATCTTGAATTTTCGAATTACACACATCCACTTTGACCACAAATCGATTATACCGCTTAAAGCCTAGTACTCAAACGCGCTAAATTTTCCGTCCACCAAAATCAGGGATGATATTCGATTGAAACCGATAAGAAATTAACACTATACAAATGGAAAGCCAGCTACAAAAGTGAAATAATGAAGACAAATATAATCTAACTAGCAAACCCGGCAAACTCCGTTTCGCCACCAGATTGCTTCGTTTTATGTAACATTTCGTTTGGTGATTAAAAAATGAAGAACAATTTTTTTTTGTTTTATATTTTAAAACGAAAAATTGTATTTCATTTCAAAACAGTAATGAATTCATTTCGATTACAAAAATGAAATGTTATTAAGTCGAAGCGTTATGCGTGTTCGCAAATTATCCGTTTCATTGAAGTGCTCTTTGGTAAACCACATTTTTTGTTTTTTGGTCTGACGTTAACACAAACAAAGCAGATGGTTTCCCAACTCGTGAACACGCAACGTATAACTGCCCATGTGAAAAACAATGATTTTCTAAATTTATTCCGCAAACACTAAGCGATTTGCCTTGCGACTTGTTAATTGTCATTGCGAACGCAAGGCGAACTGGAAATTGCAATCGTTTGAAGTCAAACGGAAGATTAGTCGGAATCATTGGTATTCGAGGAATACATACATTTTCACCTGCGTACTTTCCGCTAATAATGGTTGCCTCAATCAAATTCGGCATAAGTCTTTTTACCGAAAGTCGAGTACCGTTGCAAAGTCGCGGTGGATTCAAATTACGCAATATCATAATAACTGTGCTAACTTTAAGTTGCAAGTTATGTGGTGGAAATCCTGGTAACTCCAGAGAGTTCAAAAACTCTGTTGGATAATTTACTACATCATCGGGATTTGTTATGGAATCAACGGATTTGTATGTCACCAAATCGCCAGCAATTTTTGATTGAATTGTGAAATTCAGTGCGTGTACATCATTATTCTTTGCGGCAAGAATTGCTCGTTGTCTTAACCAAGCATAATTCTGATAATTCTCACTAATGTTTGGGAAAACATTTTCAATAAGAGCTAATTGAGAGTCTACAAATCGGCAAAAGTCGTTTGTAAGAGTAATTAATCCAGATGTCGCATCAACTGGGACTTTTCCATTTCCAACAGCTAACAATTGTTTGGAAAATTGTGCAGCACTTTGATCATTTTGAAGTTGAACTCTCATATTAGTTGTTAGCGATAATGTTTTTACGTTATTCCATAAAGGTGATGCCTTCAGGCAAGCATTCAATTCATCTGCAGGCGTTCCACGGGGAATTACTGGCAACGTCTGCCTGAAATCGCCTGCCAATAATATCATCAAGCCGCCAAAGATGTTGTTATTTCGCCGAAGATCCTTCAGTGTGAAGTTAAGTGCTTCAAGTGATTTCTTATGTGCCATTGTGCACTCATCCCAAACAATGAGCTTGCATTGCATCAACAATTTTCCCATTGCACTGGATCGGGAAATATTGCATGTTGGAGTATCAATTGTGTTTAAATTGAGTGGCAACCTAAGCGCAGAATGTGCAGTACGACCGCCATCTAGAAGAGTCGCCGCAATTCCGGATGATGCTAACGCCAAAGCTATGTCACATCTTGATCGAATAGTGGCCAAAATCAATGAAATGACAAATGTTTTCCCTGTTCCTCCAGGTGCGTCCAGGAAGAATAGACCACCAGTATTATTGTCCACCGCTTGCATTAATGTTTCGTATACTTGCTTTTGCTGTTCATTCAGCAAAGGCACATTATTTCGAACGAATTCCTGCAATGTATCAACATTGTATTGCAGCTCTCGATTTAATTCTTGGTTGAATGCATCGTGCATCGATCGATTTGGCGCAATCATTCCTACTTCAATCAGTAGCTTGTTTGCAATAGTCAAGCATTGATCCTCAATCAGAATCAATCCTTCATTATAGATTTCATCGGTTATTTGGATGTCAGGATTATTCGTTTGAATGCGCAAGCGATGCAAGATATCTTCACATATGTCGCCTTTGTATTTGTTCCATAACTGAATTGGTTGTGAAGGAAAACATGTGGTGATGATAATTGCGAACAGCGTTCGTATTTGGTACGCATTTGATGAAACAACTGAATCCGCAAGTGTTAAATCCCAATGAGAATCGTTCTCCAGCAAACCCAATAGTTGACATGCTTCTCTATATGTTTGGCATTGGTGGCCATTCACAGTTTTCAAATGCGCGAATGATTTTGGTCCACGTACATTTACCAACAGCAGTCGCAAATAAAAACATTCATCATTTCTAGGATGAACAGTATACATGCGACCTAGTGCATCAGTGGAAAACACCTGTGGCCAATCTGGAACTGGGGTTCCTTGTTTGCGACGTTGGAATTTCTTTGTTGATTGATTCCAAGTGTAATACTTGGGCATTTCAACATACATCAGCGTCGCTGCGAATGGATCTGCTTCACACATTGCAAAGAAGCTAGTCAATGTTGTCGATGGTGGTCTCTCAGCTCGTTGTGCCGCATTAGCCTCATTGAAGTAAACTCTTTGGCCATTTTCCAAATGCACTGCTAAATGTACAACTGTGGGATATCTTTCATGAATTTTAAATGACAATAATCGCCACAGTGCTTCATTAGTACTGATGTATCTGCCCATTTGGAAGTTGCTGATTTCGTCATTCGTATTTTCCGACGCAATACCAAACACAGCCATGTCGCTGCCTTTTGTGACGTACTTGCACAAATATTTGATTGATTTGGCCGAATGACAACTCTCAACGTTTGCATGTGTTTTGAAAATTCGTGATAGCAGCGGGCAATATGGGACAATGAATTCATTTCCGATCTCAATCTCTTGATTTTGAACTTTAACTTTTATAGTTCGACCATTATCTTCTTTTGAACGCCGACGATAAACTGGATATCCATCATTCCCTGTGACTGTTTCAGCAACTAACGGTCGCGGATATCGTTTTGTGCACTTTCCATCAGCCATGCAAGGCGATAATGGATTTAATGCACCGCACGGTCCATGCACCATCTGTGTCGTCACAATGTCGTGTAGATGGGGATCAGTGACTGGATCAGGAATTTCAGCTGATATGATGTCATCCACTTCATTTGAATGTAATTTGTTCAGCAACCAAATTAGGATATGAGCATGCGGTAGTCCACGCTTCTGCCATTCCACCGAATACATATAACAACGTGTGTCACCAAAAACTCGATACTTAGTAAGCACATCCATCATAACCTTGAGTTTTTGCTGAAATACTCTGGCGATTATGTCATGGCGATCTTGCGGTTTTTGGCCCGGTTCCAACTCACGTTCAATTTCCGTCCACTTCGGATTGCATGTGAACGTAATAAATAAATCCGGAGTTCCATAATTTCGCACGTACGTCATAGCGTCTTGAGCGTATTCGTGCATGTGGCGTGGGCTTCCGATATAAGATGATGGGAGAATCGTCAGACGTCCAATATTCTGAACATCACCATCTGAATGAATAGCATCACGCAAGTGTATATAGTCCTCAGATCGTAGCTTTGCCTGATTGAATCGGATAAACGCTAAACGTTCTGTCTCGACTTTAACATACATGTCGACAGCGAATTGCTGGAATAGCCGACGGCACTTTAGAATGACATTCTCCTCATGTGTACGAATCATCATACTATACGCATAGTAATTCATTGCGCTTAGATTTTTATTCGTTGATACGCCTGAAAATGCAAAATTAAATGAATTGTTAATGGAATGTATGAATATTGTACCTGTAATTGGATCGACCATCTTCAACGTGATGTCGTATCCGTCTTGCCCTTGCCAATAAATGATTGGATATTGTAACGCATCGTACAAACGATGTGTCTCGTTTACACGATGCATGATATTGCTTCTTCGCTGAACGACAATGTCTCGCGATTTAGTTTGATCGCCAACAATAATTGCAGCAACATCATTAACGGTGGGTGCATTGAATCTTCGCACATGTTCACCTGTTGGGGTACAATCCGCTTTTATGACAAATTTGTGCGTATCCGATGGCATTCGTTCCAATGCTGTTTTGAACATATTAACCACAGCATTATTAGCGTGAAAAAATTCTTGCAACTGTTCAATAATTCGTCTCTTTAACTGTTGTGTTCCCTGTATATTGCACCGCACATTCAGCTGATCCACCATCGACGAAATGAAATATATTTGCAGAAATTGATGCGGTTCATCTGGTGTTGGCACCATTGAACCATGCAAATGATATATTTGTCCTTGTATCTGTAATTGCAAACAATCATTTGTTGAAGAATACGGTGTAACTTCTGATCGTGTGATGGTGTAGTGTGTGGTGTATATGTAGTTGTTACGTGTTGCAATTCATTTTGTTTGTGTTAGTGATTGGTTATGTGTGTTGTATCTTTTACCTTGCAAGTCGGCATGAAGCCGCCTTCTCGAATGATATTAGCTCCAAAGGAAGTCATGCGAAAGCAGTTATTATATTCAAGGATGTGTTGAAGAAAATGGCTGGAATCGGGATCACTTCCATCGAACAATGGTTTCAGTGGCTGTGGTGGTGTAAGTAATGGATCCAGTTTGACTTTTCCACTTGCGCAGCACAATCCAGCCGTTTCTCTTTTGAACTTTAACGCATTGCAATATCGACATATATTCGTCATTGGTCCAATATCTAAATTTTCATCATCACTGTAGTTCGCAGTGGGATCATATTGGAATGCCAAGCGATTGTATGATGACAATGATCTTCTTGTCCTCACGCGCTGTCCCAATCGGGAATTTTCTCTTATTATATTTTGTCTTTCTTCTCTTAAGTTCTGTGAATACACTTGTTGCTGGCTTGCATGTCTTGTGCGGCGTCCGATGTTCGCACGTCGTTCTGTAGGCATTTTGGACTGTGGACAGAGTGGTGAATTTAACCTCAAAAGCACGATCCACATAATTTACACAGTTCAACTTACCACCTTAAAGACAAAGGCCTGCTGTTGAAATTGAATACAAATTTTCACAATACACGTGATTGATTTGGTGGTTTCCAATTGAAATGTGAGGAAACGAATAACTTTTTTTAAAATTTCGTTTTCACAGTGAGCACAATACCGGTTTGTCACATGAAATTAACTGAGCAGAGAACAATGAGTAGCTGTCAAACAATGTATCACGCACCGGCGCCTACTTAAAATATTGGTTTGTAGTACATGCTATGTATCAGAGATGGCGCTGTATTGTTGTATATAGTAGATAATACAAATACATTTTCCCGCTTTTCTGTTGAAATTTTTCGTGAATTTTCTTTGCTATAAACCTCACGGAGCCCAAGACCTTTCCAACGAATGCAAAACCGTGGAAATCGGTTCGTGCGTTCTGGAGTGATGGCGTCAGTAAGGAAACCCGACTTATTTTTATATAGTAAGATTAAGGCAGTCGAATGTATACAGATGATATGGATATTATTATTTATTAATTTTATACCCGGTACTCAATTTAATCAATCAAAAGGAAATAAAAACAATTTTGATTGCATATCCGTCTTGCAGGATCGGATTTATCCAATATTGCAGTGTGCATTATCGTCCTCCAGCTCCACAGCGCACAAATAAGAAATTTCTGCTTGCTTTAATACAACATATTCAATTTTAACAGATTTATGTTTGTAAACAACACACAAAACAGTGTAACCTTAGAGCATGAAATTTGACCACTTTGGTCACACTGGGCACCGAGCGGAATATACAGCACTTTCGGTCGACAGAAAATTTAGCGCATCTGAGTACGGGTAAAAAAATGAAAAAATTACTTGATTTAAATATTGGCGGCGATATTCCCGTTCATCAGCGTACTCCAGAATCGTCAATACCAAAATAAATAAATTACTGCTTTCACTCAAGAACTTTCTTTAGAACTTTTTATTAGAGAAGGGAAGAATTAACCGATAGTGACACTTTTATAACACTACTCGACAAAGTTGAACTCTTTTTATACCGTACTCAATGAGTTAAGGGGTATACTGTATTTGTGATAAAAATGAAAAATGGAATGAAATGGAAATTTTTCCGACCCCATAAAGTATATATATTCTTGATCAGCATCAATAGCCGAGTCGATAGTACCATGTCTGTCTGTGCGTCCGTCTGTCTACGACAAAACTAAAAACGCGCTTTACACAGGGCAGAGTGTGTGCGAGCGAGAAAGAGAATGAATAGCGTCAGCATCGCCAGAGGAGGTGGGGGAAGCAACTAAAAATAAATTTTTTCAATCTGGCTATAATAATGATCCGATCTGATTCCGATTCGGCAATCTGATAGATATGGTCATTCTCTACGATACTGCGCTTTTAGTTTTATCGTATCTTTAAAATTGTGGATGCCACAGATTTTCGTCCTTTGTGGTGCGGAAGAAGGCGGAAATACACTTGTAACAGGGTGATATCACATGAATCTGCAAATAAAATTTGGTTGCTCTAACTCTTACAGTCTCTGAGATCTAGGCGCTCATCAAGACGGAAAGACGGACGGACAGACAGACATGGCTCTTTCGACTCGGCTATTGATGCTGATCAAGAATATATGTATATACTTTATTGGGTCGGAAAAATTTCCTTCTCTGCGTTACACACATACACTTTTACCACAAATATAGTACAGTAACTCTTTTTGAGTACGGGTATAAAAAGGTCGGTATATACTAGAAAAGTATCCGAAGGTATTTGCTGGTATTGCTGGTATGTTTCTACCCCCCTCGAAAGTTATATAAATTTTATATATTTTGCCAGCAAATACGAAGCAGAAATTGCAATATGAGCAAACACCAAGTGAAATATTTAAATAATGAAGACAAATATAATCTAATTAAGGCACCATTATATGAAGGACCATTAGATAGATATTATAGTTTCTTATTTTTTTTTATTAATTTTCCTGAGTATAAAACAAATATTGTTTTCAAAACATTTTGTCTTCACTGTGGTCGGCACGGGAGGCGTCTCCATCTGGTGCTGCTGATAGTTAAACACATTACCTTGCCAATAAAATATTGCGGAACCCAGGATATGCCTGGGCAAGTGAGACCCCAGCCGAAGAAGTGAATTTCATTAACTTTAAAAAAAACCAACCATCTGTCCGAGCACTGTAACCGTACGGAATGCAGTGCACACCTCTGGTCACACCACTGGCCGCTAGAAGAATATATTACATTTGTTTGCCAGCAAACAGTTTTGGATCTGAGTACTAGGCTTTAAGAAGCACTACCTCTGAAAAAACAAGAAAAAAAAACTAATTTCAAAAAACTCTTTAAAAAAAAACTAAACCATAATTCTTTAATAATTTTTAAATCCCTATCAGAAAAAGTCATTTTGGGCCACAACGGAAATGTCGTGTCGAGCATGTATAAATGCGAACAATTCTAACTAAATTTTTAAACATTTTACGGCAAGAGATTTTTTTTCCTGTTTTAAAAAAGGACAGGTCTATCCGGAAAAGAGCTAAAGTTTGCCCTGTCTCAAGTATTTCCAGTAGTTTATTGTTTTTATTTTTTGGTTTCGCGAATACATTTGTGATGTTTTTCAAAATTATCTTAATTTTAATTTATCCCCCTCATGTTGGAATACAAAAAAAAGATATTCCGTTTTCTGCACGTATTAATATATTTGACCTATAATATTCTAATGAGAATCTCTACTGATTGAGAGAGGAGATGTGTACATACCAAGTTAATTTATGAAACTTAATGGAGTTTCCTCTGCTAGGGTATATAAAAGTTTTGCATTTTCTTATAAACTTACATAAAATAAATACGAATATTAAAAAATATTATATTATTATATATATATATTATATTTTTAGGCTGAACCAATTCGAGTTGTTGTGACTGGAGCTGCTGGTCAAATTTCTTATTCGTTGCTATACATGATCGCTCGAGGAGAAGTTTTTGGACCTGAACAACCACTTATCTTGCATTTACTGGATATTCCGCCTATGGTTGGTGTTCTTGAGGGTGTCGTCATGGAACTATCGGATTGTGCGTTGCCCTTGTTACTTGAAGTTATACCTACAACAGATCCATCTGTTGGTTTCAAGGATGTTTCGGCAGCCTTTCTTGTAGGCGCCATGCCACGGAAAGAAGGAATGGAGAGAAAAGATTTACTATCAGCAAATGTAAAAATTTTTAAAACCCAAGGACAAGCTATTGAAAAGTTTGCAAAAAAAGATGTTAAAGTTCTTGTGGTTGGGAACCCTGCCAACACTAATGCTTTTGTTTGTGCTAAATATGCGCCATCCATTCCACGTGAAAATTTTTCTGCAATGACTCGATTAGATCAAAATCGCGCAACCTCTCAAATAGCTACAAAGTTGGGAGTTCCTATATCCGACGTTAAGAACATAATAATCTGGGGCAACCACTCATCCACTCAATACCCAGATGCTGGACAAGGAAAAGTGGTTATCAATGGTGAAATAAAATCTGTGGCTGATGCTGTCAATGATAATATATATTTACAAGGTGCCTTTGTTGAAACTGTTCAAAAGCGTGGGGCTGCTGTAATTGCAGCTCGTAAAATGTCATCAGCTATGTCAGCAGCTAAAGCCGCTTGCGATCATATGCATGACTGGTGGAATGGTACCGCTCCAGGAACATTTGTATCAATGGGTGTATGTTCAGATGGCAGTTATAACTCTCCAAAGGACGTTATTTTCTCTTTTCCAGTCGTCATTCTAAATAAGAAATGGAAAATCGTTGAGGGTTTGGACCTAAGTGATGTTGCTAAATCAAAATTAAATCTAACTGGAAAGGAGTTGCAAGAAGAAAAAGACGAAGCATTGTCTGTATTGGACTTAAGTTCGTCAAATTTGTAAAATGGCTTTGCATTTTAACGCAATTTAAATAAGATGGAAAGGAGTTGCAAGAAGAAAAAGACGAAGCATTGTTTGTATTGGAATTAAGTTCGTCAAATTTGTAAAATGTCTGCATTTTAACGCAATTTAAATAAGATTTGAGCATTTCAGGAGTAAAGTTCCATGCATTAATGTTTGTATATAAATTTTATTATGGAAAGTTCATCCAGATGTGTGCAAATAAATCATATTATGATCAGAGATCCAGTCTTTTTTGTAACAGGATATCACTGTTGAGGCACAGTCGTTGAGTATTCCGCCGCAATAAACGGTAGACAAATTTACTGTAGCTCTGCGAAATTGTCCATCTTTGGCAGTTACTGCGTCACTAATAAGCCCCTTTTTGCCACAGGTTCCTTGGCAGCTGGTCGTCAATAACGATGAATATATCTCCTATAGCTACTGGCGGGCGTTTGGTGAACCCAACGCTTCCAGAAATTATCGGCGAACAGTTGCGATTGATGCCAGCGTAGCCTTAGATCAGTGTTGTCTTCTGCCATTGTTTGTAGCCACTCGGTGATCCCAAAAGCAGGTGACTTGGGGTAAGGTACGGTCTGGAATTAATGATGGTTTCAGCTTCCATTAGAGCGGCTCGGAGGGTTTCGTCGTTAAAATTATTTGATTGGCAGATCGAT
>JAWNNB010000606.1:0-12225 GCA_035043285.1 Drosophila subsilvestris
ATTGTAATGTAATAAAAATTAAAATTTTTGATAATTATTTAATTAAAAATTATTTTTACCCACTGTGCCAAATTAAAAAAAAAACAAAAACCAAAATTTTATTTAACTTTTTATAATACACCAACAAAAATTTCAAGTCAATATCTTAAAAACTAGAGTTTCTGCACCAAAAACGGGCTTTTTACCTATAGTGCACTGCACAAGTTCGTCAAAGGGTAAACGGAGGAGCGCCGCACTAACAATATTTTTTGAATATTGCCACAACCAGTGTAACCGTTCCTCTCCTCAGCGTGTATCTATTTGATCCACTCCAATTCGCGGATGCCGTATCCGACTTCGCATTTAAATTGCGTGTGTGAGTGCGTAGTATGACAACGGGTGACAAGGACAGCAAAGGGTTTTTGACTGTGACCTCTCCACGTCAGCTACGTATCTCTTCCGCCTCAGGAACTATGCCCACTGAGAAGACCAAGTCGCCAGTCACTGCCAGAGCAGCCAGTAGCAGCCCTGCTGCAAGGACCAAGTCGGTTCTCTTCCCTTCTCCCGTCACTCTCAACGTGCCAGGTCGGATCCAAGACAATCCAGCCAGTTCTTTCGTTTTCAGTCCCGTCAGCTCTCGACCCTCCATCATAATGGATCCTTCCGCCACCACTACTGCACGAGCAAAACTAGCCGCCGCCATTGGCCGTTTGTCTCACTTGGAACCGCTCGTCACTGCCGCTCCATCCGCATCTCTTTCCGAGGTTTGCCGAGGACAAATACTGAGGGCGGATGTGGAGGCTGAGTTTAAGTCTTGCTCCGCAGTGATGGTTGAAGAGGACCCATGGGTAAAAGAAGACATCCGAGATAAGTACGGCGTGTGCTATGGGGTATTTGAGCAGTACCTAGCTGACCTCGATCCGCAGCTGGCCCAAACAGCAGTCCATCCGTCGGAATCGCAAACCTACCAGGGCGGCTGTCGACTGCCCCCTGCGACATCGAGGTCTTCGCAGGAGATTACGTCCGCTGGCCTACTTTCCGGGACATATTTACGGCAATCTACATCAATAATTCTAGACTGTAGAATTATATCATCATCTATATCTATATCATCTAAGACATGTGGCGATCCGAAGGCCATAGTCGAGAAGTCTCCACTCACAAACGATGGGTTCGAGTTGGCATGGTCGGCCCTCCGAAACCGTTATGAAAATAATCGGGTTCTGTTGACCAACCAGATAAATATTTTGCTCTTTTTGCCTCGCGTCGAGTCCGAGACCAGTCGGGCTGTGAAAAAGCTTACAACCACGATGCAAGGGGTCCTCAACGCCCTTGCTCACTCCAAGGTCTGCACCGACAACTGGGATAGCATCCTCGTTACTATTTGTGCATCCAAGTTGCCGAAGATGACCCGGTCTTTGTGGGATGCGTGCGTCATAGACAAGAAGGAGGTGCCTGAGGAAGGAGGTCTTCCACACTCAGCGCTATTTGACGCTAGAAGCGATGGAGAGCGGCCCGTCCACTTCCAAAGGCAATTCGAATCCCCCACCGTCAAAAGGTACCTTGAATCCGCAGCCCTTCGGAAGCAACTCCAATCCGTTCCGGTCTCATGGTAGTCCCGTGCCAAAGAAGTTTCACTTCTTTCAGACACAAGTGAGTCCGAAGAGAAGAACGTGTGATCTCTGTTCCAAAGAGAACCTCCCGATCCGACATATGTCCGCACTTCCTTTTTTTATACCCGTACTCAAAAAGAGTTAATTAAGGGTATACTGTATTTGTGCTAAAAGTGGATCTATGTAACGCCGAGTCGACAGAGTCATGTCTGTCTTTCCGTCTGTCCGTCCGTCCGTCTGTCCGTCTGTCCGTTCTGATGAGCGCTTCGTTCTCAGAGACTACAAAAGCTAGAGCAACGAAATTTTTTTTCCAGACTCATGTAATATCATACTGTTACAAGTGTAATTCAAAATTTCGCCCCGCCCCCTTCCGAACCCACAAAGAACGAAAATCTGTGGCAGCCACAATTTTAAAGATACGATAAAACGTTGACGGTTGCGGGCCCAACTTCCGGAATGCGTTTGGTTTCCCAATTGGCAGTTGGGCCCGCAACTTTCAAAAAGGTATTTTCTAATTTTTTGGGTTAACGATTTGTAGCTCCACTGTTTCTCCATAGATTTTAATGAACACGAATATTTAATGCACCTGTACACAAACAAATAAAAGATAGGATATAATTTTTTTGGACTTTTCCTGAGCTTTTAAAGTCGAAATTTCGTGAAAAAATACGGCAAAAAAATAATAAAATTCGAACGTAAAAGCTTAATATCTTCCAGACGTTACGCTGCAACTACAAAGTGCCTGGTCTGATTTATAGCTGCATTTATCTTTTCAGCTTTTCAGAACTGCAAAGTTCCCAGCAACCATATATAAGATACTTAAGTTATGTGAAAAATAGAAGCACCTCTGAAAAAAAACATAAAAAAATAAAATCCCGAAATATATTAGAAAAAGTCATTTCGGGCCACATCGAAAATGTCGTGTTGAGTGTTGAGTGTTGAGCGTTTGGGTGATCAGGAAGGCGTTGCAAATATTTCGTTGCGTGTTGTTTCATTACATCACCCACTTTAGGAACCCTTAGATCCTTTTCAATATCCTTTTGACGTATGTGTCCGCACTTCCTACAAATGACCGTGGATGCACGGGCCAGCTGCATTAAAGAGAGACAGCTGTGCTTGAACTTTTTCGCCAGAAGTCATCAGCTCCGGGAATTCCGAAGCGCCCACAGTTGCTTTACTTGTGGAGCCCGCCAACACACGCTTCTGCATCGGGGTACTCCAGCTCCCAGCGAATCGACTTCCACAACAACGGAGAATCCCGCATCCTCCGTCGCTCCGCCCAACGTGCAAAACTATTTTGCTTCAGAATCAAGAGCTGTGCTTCTCGGCACTCTAATAATCAACATTTGCCACCGGGCGAAAAATTTCCGTGCCCGTGCTCTGATCGACTCGGGCTCCGAGGAAACGTTCCGAGGAACGTCTCTTTAATATCAACCAATTACCATTCCGCCTAATTCAGGCCCAAGTTTCAGGCCTTAATCAGGCTGTAGCAGCTCCGTCCAAGAAGCTCTGTGATTTTTCTATTCGCTCCCTGATTACGTCGCGTGTACTGTTAAACGCCACGGCTTACATCCTACCAGACAGAGCCGGCAATCTGCCTTCCTCTCCGATCTTGCAAAGCGTGCTGCGAGACTTTCTGGACCTGCCATTAGCAGACCCTACATTCTATGAGATAGCTCACAGATAGGTGTTCTAATCGAAGCCGACATCCTTCCGTCCATATTATAAAGCAGACTCCATCAAGGAGGCTCAGCTGGCTATCCACGAATTGCAGGCCGCCCGCTGAAAGGCGACGTCAGACGAGTTCTTCTTTGTTCCACCTGTGTTCACTCTCGAGTCATCCTACACCAAGCGAGAAGTTCTTACCCAAATTGCGAAGCTGTTTGACCCCGCTGGGTGGTTGGCGCCATTCATCGTCCAGTCCATCACTGTTTCTGCGATGCCTCCGAAAAGGCGTACGGTGCAGCGATCGACGTGCGCGTCAAGTATGACCAGCATATCACAGTGCATCTGCTGTCAGCGAAAACACGAGTTGCTCCCGTGAAAACCGTTTCGGTTCCTCGATTAGAACTGTACGGTCCAGTACTCTTGCCGAAATGGCGACGGCTATTCTGCCAAACATGCTGACGGCAAGTCCTAAATGTTACCACTAGATCGATTCTACGATTGTACTGGCCTGGTTGAACAAACCCGCTTGCCACTGGACTACTTTTATGGCCAATCGAGTGACCAAGGTAGCTCAAACTACCGAAACAAAGGATTTGGCTCATGTTCGTTCCGAACAAAGCCCCGCTGACTTAGCCAGTAGAGATTTGAAGTATGACGAGCGTCATCCAATCATTCTTTCCTATAGTTTCCGCCTTCCTCGCCTGCTTGCTCACTTCACTCATAGAATAACTCTCAATGGCGGCAGTCAACTGATAACTCGCCTAATTCGCTGCAAATATTGGATTTCGAGAATCCGGAACCTGATGAAGGGTGTGGTGAACTCCTGCACGGTATGCATTATCCACAAGAAAAAATTACAGACCCAACTGATGGGTGATCTCCCGACAGACCGAACTTCTTTCTACAGACCGTTTACCTATACATGTAATGACTACGCCGGTCCTTTCGACATAAGCAACTATACCGGAAGAGCCTGCCTGATCACAAAAGGTTATGTGTGCGTATTTGTATGTTTTTCCACAAAGGCCATTCACTTGGAGTCAACTTCTAACCTGACCACCGAGAAGTTTCTAGCAGCTTTCCAGCGTATCCATTCCGACAATGGGAAAACTTTCGTGGGAGCAGCAACTGTACTTTCTCAGGACATTGTAGAGGCGTTCCAGGATTCGGTGATTGATGCATATAGCCATCAGCGGGTTGCATGCCTTTTAATTCCGCCAGGAGCTCCGAATATGGGGGGCCTGTGGGAAGCCGGCGTATAGAGTTTAAAACGCTTTTCTACAAAGCCACGTCAACCCGGAAATATACCTTTGTGGAGCTCTCGACGATTCTCGCTAAGATTGAAGCATGCCTAAAATCCAGGCCACTCTCACCTATGTCCGAAAGTCCGACGGACATTTCCTTATCGGAGGACCGTTAATGGCGACCACAAAGCCCGAAATAAAGGAGAACCTCCAGTCGATCATTAATCAGTGGCAGCATTTTAAGGCCCTCAACAAGCAGTTCTGCAAGAGTTGGAAGGATGAGTACCTAAAGGAACTCCACAAGCGCAAAAAGTGGCAGACTGATATGCCAAATCTTCAGATCGGCGATATGGTTATCGTAAAAGAAGATAACCTGCTTTCTAACAACTGGCAACTCGGAAGAGTACAGTCCGTGTATCCCGGAGCCGACAACAGGGTGCGGGTGGTAGACTTTCTTATTGCCCGCGGTGTGCTTAAACGCCTGGTCGTAAAAGGCGTTCTCCTTCCTTTCCGTACAACAGTAACAGAAGGCGTTCCTGTGCCTAACCCGTTAATAATGCCTCTCCTTGTCGACTATTCCATCCAAGTTCTTTTCGCCTCCAGAACGCCTTCGTTTGTTCGCCCAACAGTACTTAGAGAGTGCCTGTCACCTGTTCCTAGCACGTTACAACTGCTTCTCCGATTCTTCTTTTCCATACCAGTTTATTTCGCATCCAGATCCAGATGGCTCCACAACCCCGTGGCAACCACCCCTCAGGGAACAGACGTTCACGAGTGGAAGCTTCCTACCGCTGACGAGTCTGCTCCGGAAGCCATCCACTATGGGACTGCCGAAGTTTCCTCAAGCTGAGCGTGGCGAAGAGGCTTTGAGCCGTGCTGGTCAACAAATACTGTCGGAACTGTCGGCAGGGATTGCCGAAGTGGTGGCCGGTGCAAGGTGTGCCACAAGAACCACCACACGTTAGTCCACATGCGACCGTCCCAGCGTCCAGCCCGCTTGGAGTCGTCATCTCCGGATGTAGATGGAAATATCGAACGTACGGTTTTAAAGATATAAGCCGAAATATGACCTAAAAGTGCGTTACATAAAACAGAAGTGGTTTTCGAGGTTGGTGTAAAAAATGGCAAATCTCTGCGAATTGGGAGGTCTATCTGTATACAAATTTTTTGTGCATGCATATGAAATATGTAGTTAATTTGCACAGTTATGAAATGTTAAAACCTTCCCTGTTTTTTTGCTATAAGTCGGCGGAGGCATCTGACGAACGTTACTTGCGTGACGTCAACGAATTCCGCGATAATAAAAGCTTAAGAATATACTAAAATCCGAGGTTAGATAAAAGCTCTGCTAATTTTTATAGGTAGTTCAATATGTAAGAAAGACTTTGAGGAGAAACTTTGATCGAGAATCAGCTTCTTCATAGGAGATATAATAAAAAAAACATGTCTTTAAAAATAAAAAAAATACCGAAAAGTGAATTTTTGCTTATTTTAATAGGTTTTCGGATCAAAGTTAACGAAATTATATGCCAATTAAGTAAGTTAACTAACCTTTCAATAAATTAAATTTATAAAGTAATATTCCTAAAAAATTATATAGAAATCGGTTTTTACTGTCTTTTTATGATTTTTGGCCTGGTGGACCTTTTGGCAGAACTGCCCATATACATTAATCAGACTCGATATCATTTTCGTTTTCTTCACTTTGATTGTCGCTTTCATTGATTTATAAAGCTTTTAACAGGGACAAAGGGTTTTTTGGAAATAGCCTAGTACTCAGTTCCGAAAAAACACCTCGCGAACAGAATCAGGGTTGATATTCGTATGAAATCGATAAGAAATTTTTTTGGTCGAAAACGGAAGGCAGTACTCAGTTCAAGAAAAAACAGGGTCGGTATATACTAGAAAAGTATCCGATAGTATTTGATGGAATTGCTGGTATCTTTCTACCCCCTGTAAAGTTATATAAATTGCATATAAGTTGGTAGCAAACTCGAGGCAACCATTGCAATATGAGACCAAAAACCCAAATGAAATATTGAAATAATGAAGACAAATAGAATCTAATTAATGCAGCGTTATATGACGGACAATTATATGGATATTATAATATATTTTTTTTATTAATTTTCATGAATATAAATCAAATATGGTTTTCAAACATGTTGTCCTCGCGGTGGTCGGCACGGGCGGTGTCGCTATCTGCTGCTGCTGATAGTCAGACAAAATACCTTGCCTATAAAATATTAGGGAGCCCAGGATATGCCTGGGGAAGAGCGACCCAAGCCGAAGAAGTGCATTTCATTAACTTTTAACAAAACCAAGCATCTGTCTGAGCAGTGTAACCGTACGGAACGCAGTGCACACCTCTGGTCACACCACATGGCCGATAGCGAATTATATGACATGAGTTCGCTACCAAACAGTTTTTGGATCTGAGTACTAGGCTAATGTGTAAAATGTTTTTTTCGGCAACTTCTGTTTGCAACATATTAATTGATCAGAGCTTATTAAAAACACGTTCAAAATATCTTGGTTGCTCTTTATTCTATCCATTTTTCTCGAATAAAACTTGCTATACTTTTTGATATCCTTGTTCCGAGCTTCTTGAGCTTCCTCTGAGAGTTGGCTAATTGGTAACAAAGTGTTTAAGAATTAAAGCTGAGCTTAAAGACCATCTTTCACTTTCTCTAATTAATTGCAATTGACAGGCAGCTTACAGCTGACCAACATTTGACACTCAAAATAAAAAAATAACTGTTTCGTGATCACAACGCAACTTTGAATTCAAATAACTCTCTTGGAGCAGAACGGGGCGCTAAATCCCTTGTTGGGCACTTAGGTGGATACACTACGATTGGTTACGTTTGAAACAACTTTTTCGTATCTAAAGATAAAAAAACGTCTAATTTCACATGGAACTTTTTATTTTAATTTTTTGCCCTGTACTTACTAAAAATTGTACTTACAAAAATTTACGAAAGTTGTTAGAATTCAAATTTATTGTTTCCAATTTCAAAAATTCATTTTTGTTAATTTTTTACGTGATATTCGTCATAAAAAGTGAAAAAAAAAAATAAAAATTTTCGTATTTCGAAAAACTAAAACACAAAGTTTCAACTTTGGCGTTACATTACAGGGTTTCTATTCGACATATGGCCATTATTTTTTCACTCCCTAATGCAGAATTTTATCTTCTTGCACCACATATTGATTTGCTTCCGCAACTCCAAAATCTGTGTGTTTAAATTAATCGTCACTTTTGGCGTCGCTAACATCCAGTGTGCGACGGTCCAGGTGGTCTTGGACAAGGGAACCAAAACCCACAAGACCACGGCGATTATCGACCTATGCATGCCGGCTAGCTGCATTGACACTTCCTTGGCCGCCGACTTCAAATTGCCCAGCACACGCATCGGACCTGTTCAGGTCAGCAGCGCGGTTAACAGCGTTAACAGCGCTATGTTAGCTCGCGCGCTCTCCCATGCCCTTCGCTCTCGCGCTACGTGAACGCGAACCATTACGGGCGCTAGCCGTAGGCCGAGCTGTGGATAAAGGTGGGAGAGGTGACGCACCCCCGACTATTTTTATTGGGAATACGGTCTTTGGGAACCTCCTACATCCACGCTCCTACAAATAAGGGGTATATTGTTTTTGTGGTAAAAGTGGATGTGAGAAACGCAAAAAAGGAAACGTTTCCGATCCCATAAAGTATATATATTCTTGATTAGCATCAATATCGAAGTCGATATATCCATGCCTGTCTATCCGTCCGTCTGTCCATCTGTCTGTCCGTACGTCCGTCTTGGTTGACGCCTAGTTCTCAGAGACTATAAGATAGAGCAATCAAATTATTTTCCAGACTCA
Organism: Drosophila subsilvestris; assembly: GCA_035043285.1. NCBI lineage: Eukaryota > Metazoa > Arthropoda > Insecta > Diptera > Drosophilidae > Drosophila > Drosophila subsilvestris. The sequence continues at coordinate 8,372 of JAWNNB010000606.1, forward strand.
TGTGATATCACACTGAATCAAGTTTGTTTCAAAAACGTTTCTCAACATAAGCTGCAGCTGTAGGTTAGGTTAGGTTGAGGCGACTGTCGGGATCGCCAGCAACCCGACACACTTAGTCCGGTTTCGGCCCGTTGTGATACCGCAAGGAACATATCCCCCTTCCCTTATTAGACTCTATGTTATCCGTTGTCCCATCCGGAGGCCCTTATGAAGTTTGCGATCCTTCTGCAAACATGCAGTCATGTCTGAAATGTCAATTAAGAAAGGTGAGCCCAAGTATTGAAGTCTCCTTCTGCTGAGAGCCGGACAGGAGCAGAACAGGTGTTCCACCGTCTCTTCCTCGTACTCATCTCTGCAGCTACGATAGAAGTCGTTATAGGGGGCACCCAGTTTTCCATATTTAGTTTGTAAGTTGTTTATAATTCTCTTTTATTTTGAGCTTACAGGTGGCCATTGGCATACGAATATCGTCCTTATCGTGAAGAAGGGGAATTGTTGTACCAGCTCTGGCTCGCATATAGCGATTTGAACGCAGCTTGGCTATCACTGTAGATATTTAGGCGAAAAGAGCACAGGGCTTTCTTGATCGCTATGACTTCCGCTTGGAGGACACCCATTGGTCGGAGTCTCTTAGACGAGTTTCTCCCATTTCTGCTTGCTCCATACCCGCATGGTCAAGGCTCTGGAGGCATAAGATGGCGTTTAGCGCATCGTTTGGTGTGGTGCGTAAAGCCCCACTGATGCATAGGGCGGCAGTACGTTGTACCTTGCCCAGTTGGTTGGTGATGGTCCTTTTTGATAGGGCAGGCCACCACACGGTAACTCCGTAGAGTAGTATTGGCCTAACTATTGCTAAGTATATCCATTGGACTATGCTTGGGTTCATGCCCCATTTCATCCAAATGGCCTTTTTGCAAGTGTAGAGGGCTATTGTGACCTTCTTCACTCTATCTTTGAAGTTCAGGTTCCAGCTAAGCTTCTTGTCAATTACCAACCCTAAATAACTGGCATTGTCACTGAAGGAGATCCTGCATCCGTTAAGTGTTGGGGGGTTGAGAGGCGGGATTCTGTATTTTGTTGTAAAAAATACAAGTTCCGTTTTAGAGGGACTAACTCCCAGTCCACGCTACTTTGTCCATTCAGACAGTTGCGCGAGCTTTGCGGTCATTAGATCGCAAAGTGTTTGGGGAAATTTTCCCGAAAAGATGATCGCAACGTCGTCCGCGTATGCCACAACTTTTTGCAGCCCCCCTTCCAGGTCACACAGATTCTTGTTGACTGCGTTGTTCCATAGAAGGGGAGACAGGACACCACCTTGCGGGGTGCCTCTGTTGACATACCTTGACTGAGTGGAAGATCCCATCGATGATGTCACCGTCCTGCATGTGAGCAATTGATCAATGAGCATCACCAAGTGACGATGCACCCCCAGGTCAGCCGCTCTGGCTCTCTCCGTGATGGCACCCGGAGTGACATTGTTAAAGGCTCCATTGATGTCGAGGAGTTTATGGCCATATTCCCGGCTTTCTGTAATTCAGCCGGAATGACCTGTTCGGAAGCAGTCGATTTGAAGGATTTGAAGCTGTTTACCGCCCAGCTAATGTTCCGTCTTGTGAGGATGTGCGCCATCGAGGCTACTGAGCCCTTACTTGGGAGGTCTACAGGCTCGATGGTTGTGCACCCAGGAAAGTGGGTGTCAAGTAGTATATGTAGTGAATCCTCACTTGAGTTGGTCCACGTACCATCCATTCTCTTGCGATAACCCCCGAGGGGGTTGTTTTTGAGAGGATCTTACGTAGCCTTGCGGCTTCCGACGTGTCCTAAATGTCGGAGCAGAATTTTTGCCAAGAGGCCCTTTTCGCTATCCTGGTTTCTTTCTTGTATAGTGCTAGACAACTTTTGTAGTTTTCCCAGTGTTCTTCCTCGCTGCCATTTACGTCGTCCAAATGACACACACACACACATTCTAAAAATGGAAAGCCAGCTCCAAAAGTGAAATAATGGAGACAAATGTAATCTCATTAAGGCAGTCGAATGAATACAGATGATATGGATATTATTATTTATTAATTTTATACCCGGTAATCAATTTAATCAATCAAAAGGAAATAAAAACAATGTTGATTGCATATCTGTTATGCAGGATCGATCGGATTTATCCAATATTGCAGTGTGCATTATCGTCCTACCGCTCCACATCACCCACAAATAAGACATTTCTGCCTGCTTTAATACAACATATAAAATTTTAACAGATTTCTGTTTGTAAACAAACACAAAACAGTGTAACCGTAGAGCGGAATATACAGCACTTGCGGTCGACGGAAAATTTTAGAGCGTCTGAGTACTAGGCTTAAAAAAAAGAAAAAAGAGCTAAAGTAACATAACAGTACTTATGTATGTAGTTTTCTGTTATTTTCTTATGTGAATAATTACACTACTCGACAAAATTGAATTTTTTATTTCCGATCTGGCCCAAAATAACTTTTTCTGATAAATTTTGGGATTTTAAATTTTGTAAACCATATTGTTTTTTTTATGGTTTAGTTTTTTTTAAGAATTTTTTAAAATCTGGTTTTTTTTTCATAGGCAGTGCTTCTATTTTCACATAACTTAAGTATCTTATATCTAGTTGGAAATCCATCATCTTTCAGTAGTTTTCTTATTTGGGGACCATCAAATACGCCTTCTTTAACTTTTGCCAGCGACAGACGTGGAAAAACAGTTTTGAGGTAACTCATCGATTCACCTTCTTTATCTAGTGCTTTGACAAAATTGTTCATAAGTCCCAGCTTAATATGTAATGGTGGTAAAATAATGTCTTGGACTTTCACAAGAGCTGCATTTTGTTCGTTGTGATGTCCTAAAGTATTTTCGTCCCGTTTTGTCCAGGGCTTAATTTTGTAATTCTGTTTTCTATGTCGGCTGTCCCATAGGCATAGGAAGCAGCAGTATTTAGTATAACCATCTATAACCACTTAATATGGTTTCGACTTTTAAGTCGCACGCGATTTTCCATTGGTGTTCTTTATATTTTCAAATAATTTGGCCATTGTTTGATATGTTTCTTTTCTATTAACAGCATGGGCGATAGGAACAGACGGCATTTGGTTTCCATTGTGTAACAAAACAGCATTTAAACTTTCCGTACTGCTGTCAACAAATAACCTCAAATCTTTTGGGTCGTAAGCTTCACCCAGTTGATTGAAGAGTCCAAAAATGTCGTGGCAAACGCACATGGCATCCTTCGTTGTATAAAATTGTGCGTGAACCAAATGACACGTCCGGAAATAAGTTATTTTTTCATCTTCCTTCAATAAAAGGGGATCCTTTAAAAAAGATCCATGAAGCTCGGATTTACTCTTAGGAAGATCCAGTATCCTCACCTCCTCATCTGATTTTAAAGTTTTTTTTCATACTGTTCTTGCAACTTTTCGATATAAACGAATTTATTTTCCTTGCTGGTCATATTTTCCAAATATGTAGCAAAATGAGTCTGTTTTGTACGGCTGAGCTATCCATTTCAATTGCTTTAAATTTGAAAAAAAGTAATATTTTTTTAACACACTGAGGCTGGGATGTTATAGGTACAGAGTTATATATCCTTTTCAATGAACGGCTTGCGTCGTTTTGGTCAACTTGGTCGTTTATCCATACATACTTAAAAACGATACCCTAAAGACGCCTAATTAACACGTCTATCTAAAAATCATGCCAAGAACTATATTTTTTTTACTTTTCCTGAGTTTTTAAAGTCAAAATTCGTGAAAAAATACTGCAGAAAATGATGAAATTTGAATTTGAAAGCTTAATATCTTCCAGACGTTAAGCTGCAGCTACAACGTACAACGGGT